>CM047589.1:4750404-4764894 GCA_026184515.1 Peronosclerospora sorghi | reverse complement strand
TTGTGGCGAAGTACGCCTGTTGACGTTCGTCAACAATATTTTGCGCACAGATGGCATCTTCCACCTCTGCGAACCATCTACGAAGGGGCTCGCCCCCTTCGCCGGTAAAGGGCGGTACTCGCGCCTTCACCACTTCAACGCTATGCGTTGCAGGTGCCGTCCGCGCTGCCTCTTGCGCGGGCCGTGATGGTGTTTCTAGGTGGTTTCGCCTAAAGCGATGCACCACCTCCATCGCTTCCTCCGGGGTCTTATCCAGGAGGAAAGTAAGGATGTCGGTCCCCATGGACCGAACCATTTCTACCGTCGCGTCTTTATTACGCGACGTGAAGTGAGGGAGGTGTTCCGTCACCACTTCCAGCGTTCTCTTTCGCTCGGCAGGCGTCATGTCTCGCGACATGATGCCGAACGGCTCTTAAGCTTTGCTCCGCTAGTTAACTAGCGGAACGGAACTGTGGTCGTTAGGACGGACCACAAAGTGCTACCAGGTGTAACAGGACTGATCCTGTTACAGGCTTACACTGTGTTGTGCGAGGAAGCGCGAAATACGGGAGGGGTAGGATTAGATGATGACAACTAATCCTATATTAAACGCAAATTTATTGAATATTCGCTTAAGCTTGAGAACGCAAATTAAGAGTGTTTATTAAATGGGTGGTTAGCAGTAAAAGTATAGTAATTACCTAACTAATATAATAATATCAAGTATTAAACTAACTGTACTATAGTTAACCTGCATGATTCGGTATTTATACCGAATCGACTTTTCCTTCGTAGATTATAATCACTTATAATCTATTATTTGAATTTCAGACAACGCGTCTGAAATTCAACTGTGATATTCTAACTTGAATATCAATTATGTAATGGCACCCCATTACTAGTTGCGCCTATGTCTTGACTCCCTTATGCAATGCTAACAGTTCATCTTCACAGTCTGTTTGCCTCGGTTATTTGATGTGCCTTAGTGCAACTAGTTGTTGAACCTCGAATTAAACAGTTATGAAGCTGAAGACGCTCAACTTAGCGTTTAGCGTCACTGCCATGATGCTAGAGCTAAAGCAACTGTGTCGAAACCTAGTAAAATGTGGGAAGCATCACTTGGCACTAGTAATGAATTGAAGCATCTTGCTAGAAGACAGAATCTCCGCACCCGCACTACTAACATCGTGTTACACTAAGTGTTCGTATTGTTAACCTATTAAAGGCATGACACAATCTTTTTCACTAATATTCAGTGTTTAAAGGAATCACCAGCGTAACAAACGTCATCGTGGTAGTATGTAGAGTTTGGCGAGATAAAAATATACCAAGAATTAATAAATGCCGCAGATCAGCTTCATGCTGTAAATAAAGACTCCACTTCACCACACACAGCTTACATGCACTACTGCAAATCCAATCCTGGCAAATAAGTCAACAAAAGGTCCTGCACTTTTGCCTGCGGAAACTGTTCACATACTGTACTGCAGCTATAGGCGCTAGGGCGCGGACAGTGGCAGACGAACAGATCATGGAAACAAACTGTCAACACCACTACAGAAAGCCAAGACATAGACGCATCTTATATATACAATAGCAGGTTCAATCCCAGAGGTAAAACTAACGAGAAGTCAGGAGTTCTCAGCTTCACATACTGTCATGCAGCTATGGGCGCTAGGGCGCGGGCAGTAGCAGACAAACAAATCACGAAAACAAACTGTCAGCATCACTATAGAAATCCAAGACAGACTCATCCTACATGCCCGACGGCAGGTACGATACTAGCAGTAAATCCAACAAGAAGTCACGTGCCCTCAGCTTCGCAAACTGTCCTGTAGCTGTGGGCGCTGGCGCGCGGGCTGTAGCAGAAAAACCAGGTCACGAAAACAAACTGTCAGCACCACTACAGAAAATCAAGACACAAGCGCACCTTATAAGCCTAACGGCATGTCTGATTGTGGTGGGAAGCTCCCGGAAAGCCATGCGCCCTCGGCCGCCCAAGTTGGTTAATTGGGCATTCTCGGTTGTTTTCAAGTGGTTAAGTATTTTATTTTGGAAAAGATATTTTCAGCCAATCAGAGGCGACCCGCGACGGCCACCTCGCGACTAATTGATTTATGATTGGTATGAATGTGGAGATATAATTGGAATTTTTGACCAATCAGGAGCGACATGAGACGGCCACATCGCGACGGTCACCTCGCGACTAATTGATTTATGATTGGTATGAATGTGGAGGTATACTTGTAATTTTTGACCAATCAGGAGCGACATGCGACGGCCACCTCGCGGCTAATTGATTTATGATTGGTATGAATGTGGAGATATAATTGGATTTGTTGACCAATCAGGAGCGACATACGACGGCCACCTCGCGACGACCACCTCGCTCAATCAGATTACAGAGGGTTCTGAAGTAACTGTCAAGGATGATCAATCCGGTTACCGAGGGAATCAGTGGTAACTGACACGTATTGAAGTCAGCGCTGAAGTAACCAAAAAGTAGTGGGTGAAAAAAGTGATTGACTTTGATGTAGGAGTTAGTAACACTTAATAGAACCAAATTTCCCTTGAAGTGCGCAGATCTCTGGCGGCCCTTAAAAAACCTTCTTTTTGACCCAATACAAAAACCAAGTGTAATATAATAAAGCCGTTGAGTGAACGCCCTGCAAGTGGAGCAGCAGCTGTTTGAAGCGCGCTAGTGTTGGGAGCAGCCCGGAACTGCCTTTGGAAGTGTGTCTCAAGTGTGTTTGATTGATTTGTTGGTTCGGGCGGAAGTATTAAGTACCCGGGAAGGAAAGCAAGGAGGACTAGCTTATTTATTACCTCTTTGTGTTGTTGATTAAGTGGATTTATCATAATTTTCAACTCCTTCACGACACTTAAACCAAGTGATCAGCTGACAAATTTCGAAGAAATTAAAGTAAGGACTTTCAATCTCTCGTCGGTAGTTTGCTCTGGGACATTGCATACGCTGTGCATGAAGCAAATAGAATGACATGCGCCTACAGTTACGGATTGTAACCTGGAGAAGAAGATAGCGCGGTATCTCAAAGGTATCAAACCACTTTAACTCACTATGGGCTAGTCTGAAGACTCGAGTGAAGTTTTGAAGGTCAAGACTTGTTGTGATGCAGGCTACGGAGGAGCCAAAGAAGATCTAAATCGACTACAGGTGGCTTGATTTTCGTGGATGGAATGTTGGTGAGCTGGATCCGCCAGAAGCAAGGTGGTGTCCTGCTTTCGACGATGGAAGCTGAATATTATGCAGCTTCGACCAGTGTAGTGCATTTACTTTGTTTTAAGGAATTATTTGAAGAAATACAAGTCAAAATGAAGCTAACGATGCAGCTTTGCATGGATAACCACGATGCGATAAAGATTTTTAAAGGACACGAAGGATATTCAAAGATGAAGCATGTGGATATTCGACTCAAGTTTATTATTTCCATGTTACAAGAAAACGTTATCGATCCTGCTTACGTTGCAACAAAGGAAATGCTAGCTGATGGACTTACCAAGGCATGGGCTGTACCAATATTAGAAGAGTTTCGAAGCGCTACCGGGCTGCAACTATTGTGATTGACGAAATTCACAATGAGGAGGAGTGTTGAAAACATTCGATATTGCGGTTTGTACCAAAAAGGGTATATGTACATTTTCATTTATAGCATTGATATTTTGTACTTTTAAGAGATAAGGTAGTGTACTTAAGAATCTTAGTACCTAATATTAGGCTCTCAAAAATGGAATGTGGCGCTACACTTCAATTCGCTCCAGTGGAGTAAAGAAGATGACGGAATTTAACGCAATAAAGAAAATTGTCGATCTCGCGCTAGTGTAGGTTCCGTTAATTATTGGACTTGTCATATTAACCGATCAGAACAATACCTAATTGGGTGACAAGATCTGATTGAGTAAAAGCCAATATAGTACGATGGAGATCTAGTTCTGGCATTGAATCTGCTAATTAAAGACGGATCGGACAAGATTGTGTCGATCGGCGTAGTTCTGAGTATCTCTAGGGTCGGATACACCCTGTGTTGGGCTAGCGGAATAAAGGACGAACGGATTCCCTCGACAGGCATTTTTGTCCGACAGGTATTTTTGAGCAACGTTACGTAGGATTAGAATACGCATTTTTAGGTAAGTTATTTATTGTGGAATGCATAGGAAGGAGGATTTTAATTTTTTCAATATTAACTTCCAATCTTTTTTTCAGGCAAAAGAGTCGTTGCGGTACGCTATATGTAACAGGTTAGCGGTTAGGGGCTTTAAACGGTATTGTGTAAGGAAACGCGCAATACAGGAAAAACGAAAAGTAAACTTGTTTTATAGTTAATATTTATTAAATAAACGATTAGACTATTTCAATTTCCCCATGGATTATAAGACTTTATAATACATTTTTTCCTTTATAGAACAACGTAAACATTCCAATTAGATCAATAAGATTTCTCCATAAATATCATTGGTTCTTAGGTAATAGTGTTCCATTACATCATCCTCCCTTAACGTAGTTGGCGAATAATATTCTCGGCCAATCGGAGGTGGTACTTGTTCGTCGTGGAAGCTTTTCCAAAACTAACAACGCTTTATCTGGTGTCGGAATGGGTGGCGAAAACGGCGACGCCTCTTACGCTGCTACTGATATAAACCTCTCTTATGACCTGAATAGCTTAAGCTAATACGCGAGCTTAAACCTCGGGGTGTTAATAGATTCAACGACTGAAGATACTTTGGTACCTCAACCCTTGATATTATGAAAAAACAGGTATTAGATTATTGAGTGCTTGATTGCAAAGCACTCAAACCGAGTTAATCGGCGGGACCAGTTGCTTATTCCAAGATTCTGACTATCGAGAGTCACTTGAGGTTCCGAAGGCTATAATCGGTACTTCGATTAAATTGACGATCCATAATGTCTTCCCAGTACTCTAGACATCGACATCAAATAACCTATGTCGATAGTCGGAGTTATGATAACCTTCGCTGCTTGGTACATTGATATTGGCTCCGCTACATATCGGAAGAAGATGCTGCTGCCACTTGTGAGTGCTGCATCTTCGCAGGAGGAGTGGAGGATGTACCGATACTGGCGTGGAGTCTTCACTTACACTCCGCGCACCCAGAATTGACAGAACCGAAAAGGCTATGCTTAATGCGTCCTTCTTGATTGGACTCGACATCGCATTGCAATTCCTCACTGTCGCTATAACCGACAGGTTCTAGGTCGTATTCGTCATTTCAAATATTATGAACGTGCTTATGAGCAGATTTATACATGACAGATGTTTTACGTTGTAACATTTGTAATAGGGACGCAGTGTTCGCTGCCTCTATGACTGAATACACTTTTGCAGCGTATAGTTAATACATGCGCTTCAAAAGCACGCTGTCATAGACGTTGAAAAGCACGAAAAGTGGCTTCACAAACTTGACAAGGGTTAAGCTAACTTTCGGCAGAGGTTTCTTTTCTCAATACCGACTTCGGCCGATGAATAAAACATTAAATTCTCTTTTTGATTAGAATCGTGGTTTGTTGAAGGCAATTTTGCCTTTCAACGAAAGGTTGATCGACAACGAACGGACCATGATCCTTTGCTGATCTTTCACGGCAACCTCATGTCGGTTTATCAGTATTTCTGGTCGATTTTTTTGCTGTCAGGACGTTCTTCGAGGGAAGTCATCTCGCCTTCGCAGCCAGGCCAAGCGTAAGGCTTGCGTTGCCTGACATAAAATGTCGTACGTAGCTTCATTGCTGCGGGAATGTCCAATGTATAGGCATAACTATTAACACTTTATATCTTAAAGTATTCAATCAATTTAGCCAGCAGTAAGTAGATTACTAATGAACTTTGTTTAAGTGATTTTTTTCTTTCCACCTATCCTATCAGCGTTCTGCTTTTTTTTCAAAAAAGCGGAAGAAAGTGCATATTTATGTGGTGAAGTGACTTTTCAGTTATGAAAAAAATGGACGTGGGTCATGTATTGAAAGGGTATAAGGTGTTCCGGTCGGCTAAGAAGTAACTATCGAGTATTGAAGCCAGCACTCAAGTAACCGAGAATTAGTAGGTGAAAAAGTGTTCGAAGTGTATATAGGATTTAGTAATACTTAATAGATTCTAAGCCCAACCGTCGTTTGAAAGCTTACAGTAATCCTACCAGACCTATAGTGAAACCAAGTTTAATATAGGAAGGTCGTTAATTGAGCACCTAAGTGAAAGTGGCGACAGTCATCTGGGACTACTAGAGTTGGGGGCAGCCTGAGACTCTTTGGTAAGTGTGTCATAAAGTGTTTGGTGACGGTTCGAACGTCAGAACTAAGAACCTGGGAAGTTCAAACAGGAAGGATAGATTTATTGCCTTCTTGTGTTGTAATTTGAGTGGAAACACTGAATTTGAAGTTCCTTCACGACCTTTCCGCAGCTTTTTTTCTGTGATACAAAGTTGAATACTGCTTTATATACAGTAGACGTATTTTTCTTTTTGATATTCCGCTTGCGCAGCAGATGCATAATCGGAGCAAATAGTTTCTGTCGTTTTGGCTGAATGTGGAAGAACAACATCTTGATGGAAACTGTGAAGTCTTACGCTTTTTCTGCTGCTACGGCGAGATGTATTCCCGCGACGAACGTCCTGACAGCAAAAAAATTGGCCAGAAATACTGATAAGCCGACTTGAGGTTGCCGTGAGATCTCAGCGAAGGCTCATGTCCGTTCGTTGTCGACCAACATTCGTTGAAGGGCAAGAGTGCCTTCAACAAATCATGATTCTAATCAAAAAAAGAATTTAATGTTTTATTCATCGGCCGAAGTCGGTATTGAGGAAATAAAACCTCTTCCTAAAGTTAGCTTAATCCTTGTCAAGTTTGGGAAGACGCTTTGATTTTGACAACGTGGGCACTTAAAATGTTCTGGATTCCGTAAGGAATTCTACAGACATGTGTAACCATTATACGTGATACCAAAACTTAACGAGAAAAAATCACTTCTTTCGCGCTTATTTCATTGGGGTCATAACCTCTATGAAAATAAGGGTTAGCGCAGTGTTATACTTTCTGACCTGACACTTTTGAACAGATAGTATGTGCGTAATTAAGCGCGAGACGGCCGCTGATCGGCCGGTTCTAGACGCGAAGAACCGATAAGATGTAGAAATCGAATGTATATATTATAGAAATAGACAAATTTCTAAGTCTTTAACTCACTAAAAAATTTAAACGTAAAATCTTCTCACATCTACCTACATGTATTTATAGCCAATTTGTCTCCGTATCCAGAATTTACTTTTCATCCAAAATTCCGAAATGGCTACATGCAAATATTCGACAACAATTGTATTATGTAGAGAGGACATATTACAACCTGTTCAAGACGATATGAGGGTACACTTTCTACACAATACAATGTAATACAATATATTCGTCATGGAATGGAGACTGTTTTTTTGAAGAAAAATAACAAGTAACTATATTACTTGCTGATGGATCCAGAGTAATCGAGTTCTATTTCATGGGGATAACGTAACGGTAAAGTCGACAGTTCAGGGGGAGGTGTGGACAACGAAAATCTAGCAGTTGACAGCGCTAGCAAAGACGGAGAAGCAAAACCCAGTGAAACAAATACAAGGATACAGATTACTATTCTGCTTGAAAAGGTTACAATCAACAGCAAGAGAGCATTCTCATCTGTGAGCCCGTACAACCACGGATCCACAGCAATCACCGGCGGTGCTGTCTGGGCTTGAGTGTCTAGTCATCCGAACGACTAGACTCTCTCTCCTGATGAAATCTACTCATTTTGGGCGGAATTGAGACGAATATAAACATATTATGCTTTATCTGGGTAACTACACTCTGAATAAAGAGATCAAGTTGTCTTCCGACGGGATCCAGCAAGGGAAAATTTAAGCACGTTATTATTGTTGAATTTGAATATCGTTTTCAGTGATCTGAAAAAGCGTGATAATTTTGTATTAGACAGGTTTACTGTGGCCCACTACATATGAAATTTGTATTAAAGGATTTTAGAATTTTTGGTTTTTTAATTTGAATAATACGTTTTCGCTATTAACGTGAATCACAAAATACTGAAATCACAAAACGTCCCTTTCACTTCAGAGGCTTTCCTAGTAATAACGTGACAGTAGAGGCAACTAGTAAGACGATCTTACGGCATAGCACGGATGAAATATAGCAGGAACAACGCTATTTCCCACAGGTTACGAACCTGGGCTCATGTCAAGAGATACTCAAGTGTATTATTGTGCCTTTCGCACTACTAAAAAGTAAAATTCATCTGGTGACAAGCTGACATGTTTGTGAATGTGTTACGTGGAGAAATATATTTGTAGATTTCCGGTGACTCTGGGTTATTGATTCACAAACGTTACGTTTAAGTACGATAACCGTAGATCTGTATAATGCCAGAATTCATGTCGCGCTGTCTGTTGCGATCCCGTACCTGATTGAATATCTCTATCTATGTATATAACATAATAATGGTCGCAATCTCATGAGGACATAGCTGAATTAAGTGTGGAAAATGAGAGCCTAAAAGAGGCAGTTGAAGCGTTACGGGCACAGGTTGAAGCGTTACGGGCACAGGTTGAAGCGTTACGGGCACAGGTTGAATCCACGACACCAAGTGTCCTCCCCGATAGCCGCCCAAGGCGACTAAGGGCGGCGGCAGCATATCTAAACAGTGTGTTTCGAGGCAATTCCAAAACTATGGAGTTTCTGGAAAGCAGCTAACATTGTATGAGCTTGATGGATTATTCTGGTTTACAGTCACGTTTTTTAGCTAGTGGAATCCCCTCACTTTTGGAGGGCTAGTGGATTTGGTTTTTCGCTTTTTGTGATTTTTCGTTGAGGATTTGTGGATTCAAGATGAACGCAGATGAAAAAAAAACGCAGTGGCGACTGTGAAGTGGACCAGGGTATGGTTTTGAAAGCTATTTTTTTGGACATCCTGAAAGAAGTCTAGACACGGTTTGTGTCTGTGAAAGAGGCCCAAGGCCGAATGCCGGTTGAAAGCACAGCGTACGGGACGAGGAAAGAATCCCCGGTCGCTGCCCGGAACCGTTTGTTCCGGGAAACTTTAAAGAAATGTAGTACGTTCGGTCATCAAATGACCTTGAACGATTTGAACAGTGTCTGTGGGATAGAGATGGATGGGGTGCCGCGTGGAAATGTGGCCACGTCCCCATCAAATGTCCAAGGTGTCATGCTAATGAAGACGGCATCGGTGAACCGTCCAAAAACGTACATGTTCCACGTTTTGGTCAGACCGGTTGCACAAAAATTTCACAACTGGGCATTGAAAAGTTCTCGGGTGCAGCGATTACTCGGAGCTGAAAAAAATGGGCATATCGCTTTATGGAAGCGATCGATATAGCTAAAAATTCGTTTGATTTTGAGTTGACGGAACGCTTGAAACTGAACTAATTGGGGAACATCTCGAAGGCACGACCGCCCAATATTTTTGCTCTAACGTTGGAAATTGGTGGCCGAAGTCCTCCTATTTGCATTCCATCTTCGACCAAATGTATAGAGCTTTCAAGATAAGAATTTGCATCACCAAGTTGCTATTTGGTTTGCCTCTGAGAATAGTCCAAAAAGGACTTGGACGAGCAATAATCTCTACTTAGTTGCTCTGGCCCGAGAACGTGGGTCGAGTGAAAATCTGGTAGTTTAAACCAGCTTTAAACTGCGTCACCTTTGAAGGTTGCAATCATTTCCAGGTATGATCCGATGCGTCAGAATTGCCCGTGCCATGTACAAGAGTTTATATCGTGGGCGCAGGAACTAGAAGACGATGTTTCAAAGGAAGGCACCAGATGGAGATGCACGAAAATTTGATAGTTAAACCCGAACCAAGGAAAATGTTCTACGGATGTAGAATTACGGTCATATCAGAAAAGGAAAGCCACGAAATCCTATGGTACATGGAATCGGAAAGCCGCTCTGTTAACGACAGAGATGATTAGAAGTCCTCCGCTGGACCGGTTACGTGTTATTTTTCACCTGAAATTTGTGGATCATTGACAGTGATGCTAGCATACACCTTCTCTCTGATGAAAGTTTACTCGAGAGGCGGTCGATTGTAAATGAAGCGATTGATTTACGCCCCCAAATGGTGGAAGTTATCTGTTTCTAAAGTTGAAAAATTAGCGCTGCGTGCACCGTGAATTAGAACCAACAATTATTGAATTGTCGGAAGTCTATTTCGCCCCAAAACTTGTCAAGAATCTCATTTTGCTTGGTATGTTACGGGAGAAAGGATTAACGATAGCAGACAGTGAAAATTACATGGTAATGAAGTGGAAAGATGAAGTTTTTTTTCTAGTTCGAATCTGTGGTTCTATTTTCGTTGCGAATTTCTTGCCGGAGGAGTTGAGCGGGTGCACTCACCAGTTTTCTAGCGTGCTGCTGAATACTGTTCCGGAGAGTCCAGGAAATGATGCACAGAAAGGTATCTTGCATTATTTTCACGTCCACTTGGGTCATCTGGCATATAATTCAGTTTAAAAACTAGCCAAATACCCCAGTACAGTCATAGTATTGACGGACAATCGTCGACCAAATTTCCTGACCTGTACGAAAGGCAAAAAACTCGGAAGAACCAGCCCGAAAAGGATTCCGGAAAAAACTGGCCTATCGAGAAAGTTGGTGGCGTGATCTTCAGTGACGTTTAATATCCAATAACACCACGCGATAGACGAGGAAACCAATATCTCGTTCCGTTTGTGGACCATTTTTCGAATTACATACGAGTTTTCACTGCTCGTACAAAAGATCGAGCAGCGAAACGTTCGAACATTTTTTGAAGTAGTTTGAAATTGAATTTGAATGTCGAATTCATGTGGTACGTACGAATGGAAGTGGGGATTACCGAAATGTGTATTTGTAAACAAACGGGGTGCGGAAACAGGATACGGAGACTGGAAATCCAACTCAAATGGGAAATACGAGAGAATGGATCGGACCATTTTCAACATCGTCCGATGCATGATCTTTGGATCTGGCATACCGTTGATTTATTGGTCGGAGGCGGCTAATATCACTCATATATACTCAACCGCACACCAATGCGTGCCAAACTTCGAAACATTTCTCCTGGAAAAAGGCCGTCACTTGTGGAAATTGTTCTTTTCGGCTTGCCCTGCATGATTTGGAGGGGGATCCGAAGAAGAAGGCTCTTGTAAAGCATGAAGATCGTACATTAATTCTCGGAAATAGTGATGAAACGAAGGGGTACAAAATATACCTAGTCAAGAACGAGGTGGTCACTGTCCCTCTCCATATTAGTGACATCAAAACACATCACAAAAGAGGTGAGTGACAACATTTCGAAGAACCTCGAAAGCACTGTCGAGGAGGAGCTAATGCAGCTTGTCCAGCACCATAAAATTTCCAAGCCTGAAGAATTTTCGAATAAAACTAGAACTTTGAAAACAAGTGAACGTCCTAGGAGGTCAGAACAAAAAAGGAAAGATACCCCTAAAGCACTTTATTCCGAAAATTCCAATACAGGCAATAACACGAAAACAAGGGTGTATCGAGTGAAGATACAGGAAACCGAAGTTGAAAAAATAAATCGAAAATGGAGAAAAATTGAAAGGGCACTGTTCGCATATGCAGTGAGCGACAATGTAGATTTTGGAGTGGTTTACGTGTGGCGATCCCAGATCCAAAGCCTTTTTAGAGGCCCATGAAAGCAGAAATGCTAACATGTGAAGTTGGATGAACAACCCGAACTGAAGTCTGGGAACATGGAAGTTCGTAAAGAGGCGACCTGAAAAGATACCTCTACCAACAAAATGAGTATAAATCCAACTTGCGCTCCGACGGAACTGTTGAGCGACACAAGACACGCTTTGTTGCGAGGGGCGACAAACAGATTCAAGGGCAGGATTACTGCTTCACTTATTCGACTGTTATGGAAATTAACACCGTGAAAGTAAGCCTTGTCATGTCTCAAATTTGGCGTGTGCCAGCGCAGCACGGTAATGTATCCAACGCCTACCTAAAGGCAAAACCCGAAGATGGATATGATATCTATGTGAAGGAGCCACAGGCTACGAAAGTTGCACCGGACACCTTCGAAGTTTTTGGTGTAAGTTCAAGCGATAAATTGGTATTAAATTTGCACAAAAAATTATATGGATTAAAATACAAGCTGGAAGACTTTGGTGCCAGCTGCTTTGCGAACTCCGGAAGTAAAGCAGTTCGCGCAGTGTCTACAGACCATGTGTTTCCGTAAAAAGGTTTAAGATAATACCATTCTGGTTGGGGCATATGTGGATGACCTTTCGGCCACTGGAACCACGTGTGAAGTGTTTGATGAATATCTTAAAGATATGGCAATGCTTAAGCTGACGGATTCGGGTACCGTGAAAAATGTTTTGGGAGTTCGAATTAATGGAAGTCCCAAAGACGGTTTCTCGATAGACCAGGAAGCTGCTCCTGAAGTCACATCATTTAAGCAAGGTGAATCTGATTATGACACCTGGGCTTGATTTGGAATGTATCAAGGAATTTCAAGAACTGTTACCTGTCAAGTCACGTGACCTTTTCGTAAAAAGATTCAATCGTTGGTCGGAAATTTATGATGGGTATATCGTAGCACGTGGCCGGATATCTCGTTCGCTGTGCACCGTGCAACGAGACAAACTCACGCACCGCTTTAGGTGATTTCAAGGCTGCAAAAAGGGTGATGAAATATCTGAAGGGCAATAAGTTGTTTAAAGATACATATGAAGCATGACGATGAATTGCCTATGCCAATTCGAAAAACATGCTATACCGATGCTGATTTCGTGCTGATAAATTGGACCGGAAAGTGTCAATGATGCGGTTGTTTACGTTAATGAAGTCATTATTTGTTGTCAATGCAAAATGCAGAGCACGGTCGCGCTATTCTACAGCTGAAGCTGAGTTTGTTTCAGAAGCAGTGAGCAGCAAAGAAGCTCTTGGTTTAAAATAACTGTTTTGTGAATTTGGGATGCCCATCAAGACACCTCGACTGCTAAATAATGACAATCGAGCAGCTATCAAGAATGTGGAAAGTGAAGCAAGTGCTGGAAGTACGAAGCACGTGGATATGAAGTTGAAGTTTTTGAAGGACTGTGCAACAAGGGCGTTGTGAAGGCAACCCATGTGCCAAGTATGGAAATGATTGCTGATCTACTTACGAAGGACCTTAGTGCGCAACGGATTCAAGACTTACGCAAACAAATTTGTGGATTGATGGAGTTACATCTCACGCCGTTTTAGGAGGAGTGTCGAATTTGCATGTAGCAATTTTGGAGTCTTGGATAAAATGTAAATTCAGGATGCGGAAACGGATTGGCTATAAATACATGTGAGTACATGTGAGAAGATCTCAAATTTAAATTTCTTAGTGAGTTTAAGACTTAGACATTTTTCTATTTCTATAATATATACTTAGTTTTTTGCAGCTTATTGACTCATCACGTCTAGCACCGGTCGAGCAGCGGCCGTCTCGCGCTTAATTACGCACATAGTTTCCGATCAAAAGTGTCATGTCATATAACACAACGCTGAACCTTGTTTTCCTACACTTGTAACTCCCTTGTGTGTACCTTGTGTCAAGTCCAATGACTTGATAAATGCTTCCAACGTTTTTCGACGTTCTCACTCCGAAAAGATATGGTCTATAGTGTCTGATATTCGCTTAATTTTCGACAACTATCATCGTGATTGTTTCCACGTGATATGTATTCAGCTGTTTTAAACGTCACGCGATATGCGATCCATATTCGATAATCAACTCATTCGTATTTCCACATGACTGCTTTCACATTTTCAGCATAACTGCTTTCCCTCCAGGTCATCTCCAATCAATGTTGTAATATTAACATGAGTGAGCGTCAAGACTAATCCGCCATTTGAACGCTTAATATGATTGATTCTTGACTACGAGGAGATCATGTTTTTTGGTATACTTTGGATAGGATGCTGTTCAGTACTTGCAACATTCAAAGGTGTTAAAATAGTAGGTCTATTTCTAATTCTATATTATAATTAGGAAGGAATATTTTAGGTAGCAACTTGAATTTCGTCTATTAGTAGCATAACTAGTGTATTATACTCGGCTCTGAGTACACACTTCTTTGTTACGTATAAGACATGTATACCATACCCAGATGGAAGTTTATCATGACTTCAACATATGTTACATAATTTCATGTTAGCTAGTTAATCACTTCTCAATATACATCCCATTGATTAAGTACCTGTTTGGACATCTTCTTACGTTGGCTACGAACTTTTTGCTGATACTTTTCTCGCCGACAAAGTCTGTTTGACTGTGGAGATATCAAGTGTGATTACTTTTCGTTTTATATTGGATTCACTATTGGGCATATACTGTAATGGGGTGTCATTACATAATTGATATTCAAGTTAGAATATCACAGTTTAACTTCAGGCGCGTTTTCTGAAATTTAAATAAGAGATTATAAGTTATTATAATCTAAGAAGGA
>CM047589.1:4687426-4740404 GCA_026184515.1 Peronosclerospora sorghi | reverse complement strand
GTGACGCTGCATTAGCAGCGTCAACTACGCAAAGGTCGGAAGACGTATCGTCTTCGACCACAGATGCTGCTAAGGCGGCATCTGGTAAGAAACAGGGAGATGTTGCTGATGCAACATCTCGCACAATGGCAGCTTCCGAATGGCATGTTGCCAAGAGGGCCATGTTCGGAAGTTCTGACTCCGAACAAAGTGATGGGGTTACAGCTGTCCCCACTAAAGGATCTAGCGAGTCGAAACTCGCTGGGTGCTCATCGCCTAACAGCGATGATGACTCTGGTGTCGCTGTCAGCTATGACAGCGACAATGATCATCACAGATGGTTGCGGGAACGCATCTCCCCACCTGGACCAAGTACTTCTCCACGTCGGGGTGATTTAACCCCGGCGCGTGGTGTTGAAGCAGGCGGTGCTCCGCCTGCTAAAAGAGCTCGAACAGAAGCGGCGCCTGCCGCTTCTAAAGCGTATCATCGTACGGAACCACATGTTCCGTACAAAGTGGGGTTTGGGACCCCTGGCTGGGCTATTGCCCCCAACAGTGGCGGTCACCGTAAACGGGACTGCAGTATGCTTTGATTGATATCAACGTGCTGGATGACTGCGAAGACATCCAGTCACGTCGATTCGATCGAAGTACAGACGATAGACGTCTGTACTTTATTGACCTCTTTTTCCAGGTTCGATATTATTCGAGCAGGAAAGGGTCAAGGAAGAACAGGGACGATGAAGACACCCTGACTCAGAGTTAGAACGCTTTTGTTGACAACTACAACAAAAGCCCAGATGATTACTTGAATAAAGTTCACGTAATGCGCGAGCGCTTTTTAAAGCACTCACGAACAGGCAAAATGGAATACATCCATTTTTCTTGCATCAAAGAAGGGTTAAAGTGTGGTGTCCCTTCTCACCTCGTTTGCCCGCGGTGCCCGCAGGGCGCTCCTCGTCTGTCAGAGGAGGAGTTGCGGGGGTACGGTGGTTTTTCCGTACCCGCCGAAATTCAGGGTTTAATTGATACACTGAATGCATCAACACCTACTGTTGATGCTACTTCGCATTATGAGTTTGAGACTTCTTCTCAAACTCAGTCAAAAGGTCTGGGGCGTCGGCCCTCAAAACCTCAATCGGCTCCGAAGAGTCGAACTCTTGGGGATATCCCAGCCGGCGTACCAAGTACTCGGTACTTGGTGCCCCTTCTTCAAAGGTACCGAGCGCTTCGAGATCAAGCGCTCGAGGATATATCGCTTATTCCCCTGATTATGAATCAGGGGAGGCGGAGGTTGAGAATTCCCTCGCCGTTGTTGTTGCGGAGCATGGTTCTTTGCTCCGCAAGCTCGAGGAGGGTTATTCCTCCTTGAGCAGCGATATGTCTCACTGTGTGAAGACATATCGGTCTCTTCGCGAGGATGTCCGCGACATCCCCGGGGCGCACACTGCCCTTCAGCAGAAGAATGGTCGTCTGTACATTGAGATTTCCCGTTATAAGGGAGAGCTCGATCGGCACAAGGCTGATCTCGAGCAGTCGAAGGCGGAGGTACCGACTCTCCGCTCTGCTCATCAACGGCTGGAGGCCGATTACAAGTCTCTCTTGGGAGACTTGGAGAAGCACGGTATCTTCCGTGGTCTTGTGTCTCGTCGTAAGACGAAGACGAATGATACGGTTTGAGCTTCCCAACATAGAATGTTGGGTGAAGCCGCATTGCTGTGGAATGTCTAAAGTATAGGCATTCCCCCGAATCCCTTGGACCTTGAAAGGTCCAATGTACTTAGGAAGCAACTTCCGTGTAGGGAAGTTGCTTTTTGCATGTATAGGCAAATTGGTAGTGCCTAATATTACCAATTCACCTTTCAGAAAGGAGTTTTTGTTCTTCTTTCCTTGCTTGTCTGCATTTTGCTTCTGCTTATCAAAAGCAGAGGCAAGTGCATCTTTTATATAGCGTATTACAGCTTGGCGCTGTAATACGAATTCATCTACTACTTTATCAGCAGTAGGTGCGTTGTCCTCATTGTCTGCAGCCATTGCTGCAGACACATATTCATCATATGCAGCTTCAGTTTCATTTGAAGCTGCTTCCGCTTATACTGTACTTTCAGTAGAAGGGCCATCGTTTTGCTCACAAGTTGCAGTTGCAACTTGCGCATTGACTCGCTCAAAATTTGAGCGTGTCCCTCCCCCACTTAGATTTGGCGTACCGCCAAGTAAAGCTGGGTTTCGTGGATGCCTTAAGGCATTCACGTAGAACGGTGTATGCTTAGTTGAAGCATGCACCGAATTGTTAATCGTGAATTCAGTGAGTGACAGATAGTCACTCCACTGTTCAAAGGCATGTGCGTATGATCGCAACATGTATCCGAGAACGCGGTTAACCCGTTACGTCTGCCCATCCGTTTCCGGATGGTCCGCAGTTGACATCTTCAACTGGTTTCCCTCCACTGATACCAAAGTGCTACCAGGTGTAACAGGACTGATCCTGTTACGGGCTTACACTGTGTTGTGCGAGGAAGCGCGCAATACAAGAGGGGTAGGATTAGTTGATGACAACTAATCCTATACTAAAAGTAAATATATTAATATTCACTTGTCTATTAAAACGCAAAATTAAGAGTGTTTATTAAATGGGTGGTTAGCGACTAATAGTATTGTGATTACCTAACTAATATAATAATATCAAGTCTTAAACTAACTATTAGTTAACCTGCATGATTCGGTATTTATACCGAATCGACTTTTCCTTCGTAGATTATAATAACTTATAATCTATTATTTGAATTTCAGACACGCGTCTGAAATTCAACTGTGATATTCTAACTTGAATCTCAATTATGTAATGGCACCCCATTACAGGGAATACTCATCAGTCGCAAGACTGTAGACCGGATGATTCACATCGCCTGTCCTTTTTTCCGTTGAGTTGTCGCCCCTTCCAACATATGCATAGATGCTAAACGTAGATCGCTCGTCTCGACCCATATTCCAACTGGCGAGCGACCTAGTTTAACATCTATTCCACATCAGACGGCAACATTCCAGTATGCTTGTCTGGCACATACCACTTGTGCATCTGGTTAAAAATTGCTCCATCTTGCACTGTTCATCTTCGTGAATTTCTACACATTCCTTGCAACCAACCAAACAGTGATCGGTGGGGTGTCCGCGTCTTCTACAATTCTTACACGTAATTCTTCTCCACCATCCCCGATCACCGTGTTTTGTCGACCTGCAGTGCGTGCAATTCTTGCGTGGCGAATCTGGGTCTGACCTGTTGCCGTTTGTTGCCTTCCGTTCGGCACGGCTTGACACTGGTCGGTCTCTTGGTGCAGAATGGGCGACGAAAATGTGACGGTAGTTTTCCTTGTCTGACTCCAAACTGGACCAACCACTGCTCTCACCTTGACACTGGTCGGTCTCTTGGTGCAGACTGGGCGGCGAAAATGTGACCGTACTGTTCCTCGTCTGACTCCAAACTGGACCAACCATTGCTCCCCCTTCTGACTCAGTGTTTACATCCGCCACGATTGCTCTAATCGCTCGGGCCGGCCTGGTTGCAGGTCTCTTCACGGGATCATCATTTATCTTCGATCGGGTCCGACAGCAACCTTCGTTCTCATACTACAGGAGTGGCGCAACATATGTAGTGTCTGCTCCACTTCTTCCACGTCCTTGAGGCGCAGTAAGGTCAGCTGATCGGCCAACTCCTGATCGTCCAGCGTACTAATGAAGTGATCCACATGTTCCTGGGAAGCGCCAGTCAGCGGAACAGTTTCCTTGATCGGGATCCTTGCACGCATCGCAGCCACGTTAAGTCGATGGAGGTACTCGATCTGCGTTTCGTCGATCCTTTTCCTCATGTGGTGATACTTCCTCGCGGTAGAAAAGCCGGAGTGGCAATACTGCCCTTCAAATTCCATACATAGCAGGTTCCAATAAGACCGGACATCCCGGCTTAACTGTTGGATCCAATTCGCAGCCGATCCCTTCATTAGATATTGGAAGATCAGACCCCGTTATTTTTTCGGCGTCTGATCACGGAGGAAGGCGGACTTCGTTCGGCTGCATTACGATCGAGCTTGCTCTTCATCGGCATATTTGCACGTAAAATCCTTCAACTCAGTGGTTGCAGCCATGCAAATCCTTGGGATAACCGTCGAATTAAAATCAAACGCTGTCGTAGAGGCAAATTTCGCCTTACGCGTCCTGTCTATTCTCGTACCACCGTAGTCACCGTTAATTTCGTCAGTCGACTCCATGTAGAAGTCGCTGCTACTTGTCGATCGGCGAGGGAGGGATGGATAATGCTTGCGCTTCGCCTTATGAACCACTTCATCACCTTCAAACATCTTGTCTGATGATGTTACCGACTCCATATCAACTTCCGCGTAAACAGCATCGTTTTTCTGGACCGATCGACTTGGTGCATGAGGGCGCTGAGGTGATCGGTCTTGATTTTCGATATAACGCTTCATCATGGCTTCAAACATGGCTTGCACGCTTCCTTCCGTCGCGAGCAAGGTGACCGGGTCACTTCTGGGGGGTTCCGATACCTGTGGGCGCCCCTGGGGCCCCGACTGGCATTCCGCCCCAATCTGCCGCACGTCCTTTTTTTTCCGTGCGACTGGTACCGTGATCCATGGTAATACACTCCACACCGACCTCCAACTAGGATTAGCACTTAGAGGAAGGTGGAGACCCATACAACGAGCTGTTATCAGAAAGACTGTTCATCAAGTGATGGCATGAGCTTTGGGGCTTCCAGCGCAATTTTGGGAGTTGGGCGGCGTACAGCCCCCACCAATGGCATTAAATGGTCAGGTAGAGTCGACATAGTTTTAGCTTCCACGTATCAATTTCAAACAACTTGCCAACACCATTAACGTTCTTCACCTTCATCCCAACCTCGGCTATCATCGGCAAAAAAAAATTCACCAGCTCCAGCGGTCGATGCTAGTCGATCGGTTTGGTTGTAGGTACATGCACACGATCCAGAATTAAGGGTTTGACAATTATCGTGACCTCGTTTTCGCGAATGAACTTCTTCAACTCGTACATGTAATACATCTTGGTCACTTCCTTGTCATCCACAACCCCAACACCGATCGATGACTTTTCTTCCAAGTCGTCATCGTTTAAGAGCAAGCCTCTGCTTGGGTTTATTCATCGGTGAATCGGGCGGATCAGGGTAATCCGCCGCTATAAGGTTTCCACATTATGCAATTTTACATCGAAATACATGGGATCAGGAGCAGAGTAATGACCCCTTCCGGAACTATAGCAAGACTTTCTATAGTCCCGATCGGCTCCAGTTGGAGCCTTATGGGGAGGAATAAACTCGATAATCTCAATCTTGTCCTCCACCTGGCCGGATCGATCATCTCTTTCCATTTCCACGACCACGACACAAGGCGATAAGCGCTCCTTGTGTCGCTCGGCTCCTCCAGGAGCGTATGAGGAGTCGTAAATTCATTATTTCGATCTGATCTCCCCTTGACCAGATCGAACATCGCCATCCTTTCCAACCAATAACACTCAAGGCGATAAGCGTTCTTTGCGTCGTCTCCAGAGGGAATCCATATCAAAACTTGTAAAATCCAAACCTTGCGAGATATCACGGTGATATACACGGTCACTAAGTGATCCGGGCACGCGCACCATTGTGGTGGAGTCCAGTTCTAAATCGAACACCGAAGTGTCCGGAACTTGACCACCATCGCGCCCAGCCGACAAACTTACAGGGGGGGGTACCCGGCGAACCTTCGCATGTGCGCCGATCATACAAACGATCAGAACTACAGTACGCCGAGTCCGATTTGTCTTCAATCATCTCCCCTTGTGTACCAATTGCTGTGGGTGGTTACACACTCGGTGGACCGTCGCTTAGTAGGGATCTTGGTATGTACCGATATGGATGTACCGCTTCTGGGGTACTTGTACCGAAAACCAACGATAGATAATCCTAATGAAATCGATCTGCAAATGGAGCGGAAATCGTCACTCCAAATGCGGGGAAAATCTGGGGCTTGACTGCACACAGCAGTGAGGAACCCAGCCAATAGCAATTCTGGGGCGGAACGGCGGAACGGCGCGTAGACCCAGCCAATAATCTGGGGCAGATGGCAGATCGCAATGTGGGGACCCAGCCAATACGAGAAAAAATAACACTTTCCAAACGTGTGGGGCTTGAAAGGTGAGTGAACGTAGTGAGATGCTTACCGTCGTGGGACTTCCGGTGGAGCTGTGTCCTGGCCGGGAAATAATGGGCTAGAGGGGACCGTGTTAGCCCTCTGCTCCCAATAACTCCTGCGGAGCGGCGACTTATGCAACCCAAAGTAAAACGAACACTATATTTAATATCCAATTAAATCCAATATGTAAACTACATTCAAAACCGTGTGCCTTACCTTAAATCTGCGTACCTTACCCTCCAGACACAGGATTGGCCCAAAAAACTCCATCCTTTTAGCCAACCCAATCTCTCCGACTTGATAACTGGTACACTGGTACATGCTGGTCAAAAATTTTCAATAGCACTTCACCACAGCACCATAAATGCTTCCATGGCTCCCTAAATGGTTGCATGATTCTGATTCTGATATTTCTTTCATGAGATCATTAACGTACCTTTGGGATACCCTTCGTCCGAGATTCCGGTTTAAACCAAAAATAGGTATATTCATTTATAGCCTTGATAATTTCGTACTTTTAAACAATCGTAGTATAGTGCACGGCACTTAGAACCATAACCAAAAAATGTTTTGGCCAAATTCGAAAAAATTGTTTCCAAGGAAAAACTTTCACGAACGAGCTCCAGGAGCGCTGCAAAAGCTCTAAACACTTGCGGTTGTTGTTATACTTGTTGAAAGGGCGCGCAGTTTGTGCAGCGCCCCGCGTCGCCGATGGCGTTTATTAGTTGATCATTTTCGGTAGAAAACCTAGCGAGATGCATATATTCATATTATTAGTTTAAGTATCTAACTTAACACTAATAAAATCACTTTGGAATTTGAGTGGTTCTCAGTACTGCAATCAGCAGGAAGGGAGCTCGGTGAATTGTGGACTGGATACTTTCTCTTGATTGTGTGGAACAGGTATTACGTTACGTGGCCCTTACGCATATTACGTGGAGCGATTATTGTGGTTACGTTTGGTTTTGTGGTGATCGCGATTAGTGGATTCACTTTACGTTAGCGCATTCAAGGACTTTGGCTGTGTTTGGAACCTAGCTTTTAAGTATACGCAGTTGTGTTGTAACAAGCGTTGTGAAGTACGTCGCCAAGTGTGTCCGCAGAAGAACAGTTTATGAGCCCAAATGGGGGCCGTAACGTAGCGGATGAAGAAGTCAAGACTGCAGACGTGTTGCAGATGTTTGGTGCGCTGGTGGCGCGCCTGGAGAAGCTGGAGGTTGCGATCAGCGCACCTCAACAGCAAGCAAAGCCGCTACCGAAGTCGAGGGGGGACAGGAAGATGAGCATCGCCTCCCTCGACGATAGCGATGATGAAAAGAAGGAGTACACTACCGGGCGACCAGGGAAGATGAGCTTTCTTGGAATGAGTCGCGCCGGAAAGGATATGTTCACGCCTATGGGAGCCGCGGGAGTTGGTGCGGCACAGGCGGGAGGTTTCGATGCTGGTCAACAACAGCAAGCAAATGGTTGGCCTGGACAAGGGCGATTTCAGGGGTTTGGAATGGTTCGAACACCCACGCCCAAACAAAGAATGCTCCAGATAAAGATTTTTGATGGGAAAGAAGTATACAAGGGTCTTGGCTCCGGATTCCATGCTTGGGGTCGCAAAGTTTTACGGCAAGTTAATCTTGCGGAAGCTGCCTGTGGTTTCTATTGGAGTGAAGATGTGAAGGTTGACCTGCTGGGCCACTACTTGACGGTCTCAGCAGAGGCGTACTACAATCGCCAGGTCGACGGATGGTGGAGGTAGAGACCCGAGCTGTGGTACATTATGTACCAATTGCTCGCGGCATTTAATGTGCAGTTGACGCCAGCACAAGGTATGAAGCTCTTCATGGTGAAAAAGATGCCTGGCAGGTCGTGGCCGGAGCATTTTTTATATTTGACCGCTGTTGCTGAAGCGGTAGGACCAAACACGGAAAATTTGGTCCTGAATAATGTTGTCTTCCATGCAGCGCCGGAGATGAGGCAGATCCTCATCTCCAAGTATGATACTGGGCGTGAAGATTATCTGAGGCATGCAGAGGAGCTCTGCCAGTTTGCGCAGGCGGTGGAATACTGTGAGCGCCCGATGAAGACTGGGCACACTGGTACCGTGAACATGGTGGCTCAAAAGCCTAAAAATTTGTCGAATAAGAGTGTGCTACTCCTGTGGAGATGAGGGACACATCAAGCGGCGGTGCCCAAAAAAAAGCAGCCCGCAAAAGAAGATTTTGCACTGATGGTCGGTGAGTCGCGCAGTGAAGTAACGTCAGACACTTGGGTCTTGGACAGCGGTGCGAGCATGCACCTGACATCGGATCTGTCGTGCTTGGTGGATTTAAGAAACGTTGAGCATCAATGCTATCAGGCCGATGGGAAGCGCTTCGAGATAACGAAAAAAGGGACGCTGTTTATAAATTTTGCTTGTGGAAAAAATAATACGAGAATCAAGATCAAGAACGTCTATTATGTTAAGGGCGTAACAAGAAACATCTTCTCGTATGGAATTTTCGAAGCCGGTGGGGTGGTATTGTCGTATGAAAACGGCATGCGGACACTGAGCAGACGTGACTCAGGAGTCGCGATAGTACGTGTTAAAGCGGACCATAATGTTTTGACGGTCCAAGGTGTTGTAGATCGACCTAAAAAGTCGTGCGCAGAGATGGTTATGTCGATAATGGATGAAAATGATGCGAGTTATGCAAGGAATCAGGATTTCCAGAGTGGAAGTCTTATGCACTTTCACTCAAGAATGGACCATTTAAACTTCGATACCGTTGTGGCGCTGTCAAAGGACCCGCATTATGGAATACGCATAACCAATTACACCCGGCGTCACTGTGTCACGTGCGCGCAGGGTAAGCAGTCCTAGAATGCGCAGTCGAAACAGGATAGCGGCAAAAATGAGCCGATTGATCGAGTTGGTGGCGTGATTTGTTCCGACTTAAAGGGACCGATCACGCCAAGAGATCGACTCGGAAACCGATATTTGGTGAATTTTATCGATTATCACAGCAACTATACGAGGATTTTTCTTGCCAAGACTAAGGATGTCGCGGCAAAGAAGTTCGAGCATTTTTTGGTTTTTTTCGAGCGTCGATTTAATTGCAAGATCCACGTGCTCAGGACAGACGGAGGTGCAGAATACAAAAATGTTGACTACTTCTGTAAGAGTACCGGCATCGCGAGGAAAATCACCGAGGCCGGGAATCAAGCCAGTATCGGGAAAGCAGAACGCATGCACCGGACCGTCATGAACATGGCGAGGTGCATGCTATTCGGAAGTGGATTGCCATTATTTTTTGGGGGGATGCGGCGGAGTACGCGGCCTATGTGCTTAACCGCACCCCCACAAGTGCAAATAAAAAGCGGATGTCGCCGCTGGAATTGTTGACAGGCGTAAAGCCTAACTTGGGCGAAATTGTCGCGTTCGGATCACCTTGAACGGTGTACCAAAACCCTGGAAAAAATTCGCTGGCGCACCGGGCGCTAATTGGCGTTATCATTGGGCGCAGTGAAGAGATCAAGGGCTTCAAGGTGTTTTTGAAAAGGGAGCAGAAAGTTACCGTGACACAACACGTTAAAAATGTGGAAACGTTGTCTGGCATTCAGAACCGTCAGCTGAAGAGCATATTGAGTGACGAGGGCGTAGAAGAACATGATATTGGTGACCGGGGCTCAGAAGGAGCCGTTCGGGGGTTAGAAGGAGCAAGTCAAGGTACTGAAGGTTCTGAAAAGGAATTAGTGAATGACAAGAACGTACAAACCCAAGGTGAAACGCCTGGACTGAAAAAGGGAAAGAAGCCGCGGTGGACGAGGGAGCGCCACCTTACGCGGCAACACGTAAAATCGAAGACTGAGAAGAAGAAGAAATCAGAGACAATGAAGACGTGCAAGATTTTGATGAAGTAAATTTAATTCAGATATTGATCCGAGGCATTATCGTGAAGCAATTGGAAGGCAGGACGCAGAGAAGTGGGTGCAAGCGATGAAAGAAGAGATACAGGCGCTCGAAGCAAATGAAGTCTGGGATGTGATTAAGAAACCGGAAGATGTGAGACCGCTTCATACGAAGTGGGTCTTTAAAACTAAGACAGATGCCAATGGCGCGCTGGAGCGATACAAGGTAAGACTTGTCGCGTGTGGGAACGAGCAGCGGTTTGGAGTGGACTATGAGTTCACCTTTGCCGCCGTGATAGAGATGACGACCGTGATATTCATTATGGCGTTGTCACGTAAGTGGAATGTGCAGGCGATGCACGGGGATATCCCCAACGCTTATGTTAAAGCATTGGAGGATGAGCATGACATTTTTCTGTATGTTCCGAACGGCATGGAATTGAAAGAGAAGACATTAAAACAATTGGAAATTACGAGCGTCGTCAGGAAGACAGCCCTGAAGTTGAAAAAATCACTATATGGACTCAAGCAAGCGGGCATACAATGGAATCGTCTGTTACACGCCAAGTTAAGTGACAGCGGCTACGTGCAAAGTTTTACCGACGGATGTCTCTATTTCAAGAAAGTAAATGATGACGTCGTACTCGTGGGCGTATATGTTGATGATTTGTTGGTGACGGCGAGTGCGGAGTGCCACGTCAAGAGTTTTTTCGATGACTTAAGGGATTTGGATATAAAGAACCTTGGATGTGTTTCGAAGTTCTTGGGCATGCGGGTTAGCTGTGGAGTGGAAACCGGTTACGTCTTGGACCAAGAAATTATGATTGAAGAATTACAAAAAAAAACATATGGAATGGAAAATTCAAATTAAGTGAAGACACCTATTGCAGATGAATACGGAGACGAAGAATTGAAAGACCAAGAATTTCTTAAAAGCCGCGCTGCTGCAAATGAACCGTCGGTCAAGAATTTTCAGTCTTTAATTGGCAGCTTATTGTGAAGTTTCAGTCTTTAATTGGCAGCTTGTTGTGATTTCGCGCTGCAGTCGACCGGACATCGCGTATGCGGTACATAGGGCCACGCGTAGAACGCATGCGCCTACGAATTTCGATTGGAAAACCGCGAAGCGAAATTTGCGTTTCTTGAAGGGGACAAGCAAATTAAAGTTGCGGATGGAAATGGCGAAAGAACGAAGACCGAAGAGAAGTTTGGAATTGAAGTCACCGGTTACTCTGATGCGGATTTCGGCGGATCGAAGATCGATCGAAAGTCGACTAGTGGAGGAGTTATTTTGATGAATGGATGCTTGGTACATTGGTTTTGCAAGATGCAGGCATGTGTGTCCCTCTCGACTATGGAGGCGGAGTTGTATGCCGCATCGGTGGTGGAATGTGAGATGATTGGGTTTATGGTAATGGCTAAGGAGATTGGTTTTGACGTGAAGGTGCCGATGACTTTGCGGTGCGACAACCAAGCGGCGATAACGATGATGAGTGGAAATGGGAAGACGGGAAGGACCAAGCATATCTACGTTAGGGTGAAGTTTATTGTATCGAAGGCGTGCGATGGACTGATTGTGCCGCGTTATGAGCCTACGGATTCTATGTTGGCTGATGGATTGACGAAAGGGCTGGGTCCAGTGAAGCTGAAAGCGATGCAGGAGGGACTAGGGCTCAAGGCGATCGAGTTGGGCTAGATGGTTGTAACCAGAAAATCAAGAAGGAGTGTTGAAAGGGCGCGCAGTTTGTGCAGCGCCCCGCGTCGCCGATGGCGTTTATTAGTTGATCATTTTCGGTAGAAAACCTAGCGAGATGCATATATTCATATTATTAGTTTAAGTATCTAACTTAACACTAATAAAATCACTTTGGAATTTGAGTGGTTCTCAGTACTGCAATCAGCAGGAAGGGAGTTCGGTGAATTGTGGACTGGATACTTTCTCTTGATTGTGTGGAACAGGTATTACGTTACGTGGCCCTTACGCATATTACGTGGAGCGATTATTGTGATTACGTTTGGTTTTGTGGTGATCGCGATTAGTGGATTCACTTTACGTTAGCGCATTCAAGGACTTTGGCTGTGTTTGGAACCCAGCGTTTAAGTACACGCAGTTGTGTTGGAACAAGCGTTGTGAAGTACGTCGCCAAGTATGTCCGCAGAAGAACAATAATTTTGTTCATCTTCATTTGCCATGACGCGACGTGGACAAAAGGGTCGACATTTGGTGAAATTAGCACAAAAAAGACCAAACCCAGCTTCGAGATGTAGGACCCTGTGGTGGACTTAGGGGCCTATGGTGGACGCAGAGTTTCTGAGGTAGAAGGCAACGCGTTTCTGGAGCTAAAGATGGAACTGGAATACAATGTGGTTCTTGAAGCGGAAGCCCGTCTAACAACAAT
Source organism: Peronosclerospora sorghi (assembly GCA_026184515.1). Classification (NCBI taxonomy): domain Eukaryota; phylum Oomycota; class Peronosporomycetes; order Peronosporales; family Peronosporaceae; genus Peronosclerospora; species Peronosclerospora sorghi. The sequence continues at coordinate 4,727,950 of CM047589.1, read as the reverse complement.
GAGCCGAAGGCCAGTCCGTTATACTAGGGGTTCGGACCGAACAAAACGTCGACGGAAGCTAGAGAAACATAAAGTAGCTGCTGGAACGCGAAAACTAACTTCATAATGGAGCTATGTACCGAACACAAACGAATCCGGCATCGATGAAGACAATACGACAGCGAAAGCGAAACCAAAGTTGAAAGCGAAACCAACGTTGAAAGCGATGCTGACAGTGAAAGAGATGCCGAGAACTTGTGGAAGAACGAAGCGCAAGTGGCCAACGCAATAGACAGATTGGAGAGAGGCCGACGGAAAGCAACAAAAACGCCAGAAAGTGCGGTGGATTCCTTGCGACGTTCCGCAATGCTCTCATACCTGCGCCTCTGCATAACGGCCGCAAGCGTGTATCTGCGAGTGTTACTGTTGCGGAAGTTATTGGAGGAGGAATAAGCTCGGCAAAGGCGGTTCACACATTGACGCACAAGTATCTATCGACCGGCGAATTTCCAGTTTCAAATCAAGGAAGACATGGAAAATATGTTACTTCTTACATGACGAAGATGTGACGATAAAAATCCAGCAATACCTCCGCGAAAATAATTTCAAGGTCCTGGTAAAAAAAAATGACAAAGCACATTAACGAAATATTCTTCCTGATCTTGACGATGGACTCTCACCCACCGGTAAGATAAAAGGAATTATGTTTTTGCTGAAGTAAAAATATTTTTGTTGACATTGCGATTCTCCGTTCCTCATTAGTATCTGAGCGAACTGTTATCCGTTATGAAATCCCTTTGTCTTAATTTTCGCGAAGCACGAAAAGGAATTTACATGGATGGTCACGTGCGAGATGATGTGGTTGCAGATCGAAAGGAGTTCCTGGAGAAAATGGATATTTACGAATCTCAGATGTCGGAATTATCAGACGACTGCAAGGAGATTCGTTGACATTGACGACTAAGAACGACCAATCATCCTTGTGGCACATGATGAATCCGTGTCCAATGCACATGATGGACAAAATAAGTTGTGGTTGCCAAATGGTGAACAACCATTGCGCAAAAAAGGAAGTTGCCGATCTTTGCATGTCAGTGATTTTATGACTGATGTCTCTGGGCGACTGAGCTTGGATGATGATGATTAAGTGTCGGATGAGGTGTGTCCTGCGTAGTCGTGGTCTTGTTTCCTGATTAAAACCATGATGGATGGTGGACCACCGACGATCTTGTCAAACAAGTCGAAACGCGTGCCATTCCAATTTTTGAACGACGATTTCCTGGCGCTCAAGCTCTGTTTGACTTTGACAATGCAACCAGTCATGCTGCTTTTGCTCGTGATGCGCTCCTCTCCAGTGCAATGAACGTGAATCGTGGAGGAAAGAAGGCCCAAATGCGATCAACAACATACGGAAACAGCATCCATCAGGACACGTGTTTCGCTCCAGATCACCCCCATTACGCTACAGCGAGCCAAGGGGCATTCGTTTGGTTCTTGAAGAGCGTGGATTGTGGCGCAATGGTTTACGTCTTGATTGCGGAAAGAGCGACAAGTGTGTTGTTGATGTTCCGTGTTGTGCCCGCAACACCATGGCTTGCCAGCCTGACTTCAAAGCGCAACATTGTCTTCTGGAAGAAACCATAATCAAAAAGGTCATAAAATCATTTTCTATCCGAAATTTCATTGCGAGCTGAATTTTATCGAAAATTTCTGGGTGCGGCAAAGCATTTTGCACGACGGTAGTGCGACTACACCTTCAACGGACTGCGTGAAACAATAAGTTTTCTCTTGAATTCTTGCGGTGTTGGCAATGAACGCGAACGGCTGATTTTTCCATTGATCTCAGGTTCCACGTGCACTTGCGGTAATTTCACTTCAGGAGATCCGACGATATTCTCGGCGCGCACGCCGCTATATGGATGCGTATCGTGCAGTACTTACACGGAAGACTGCCGAGTACGCCGTAAAAAGTACAAATTGCACAGACGCATACCGAGAGAGGTATTGATGAGAATTGATGTCTTGACGAAATAAAACAATTGTCAAAAATCGTACACGACAACCACCAAAGACGCCATAATTTTTTCGGCCAAATTGAGGTCCGCCTCATAGTAGATAATAATAAAATGTCGTCGCCGTTGAGATGCCATAGCTCAGTGAATATTCAAGATATGAACAAACCGTTTTCATTTTTCGATTCAGCAAAGGCTATTCTGTTGAAAAATGAAGCTTGTTTTGTATTGAAAACGTGGTGCAATGAACCTTAGTCGTCTGGAGAATGGGTATGGTTTAAAGTGACATGAACTGTACCTATTATTAAGTAGGGAAAAGTAGTGTAAGATACACGACAGATGGAGGATCGATACACCTTCAACTCTTCTGCATCTTACATGGTAGGATAGATAATCACTTCTCAGTAGACATTCCATTGAACAAATTTCTGACTTGGTTCTCTTCACCTACCGCCTGCGGAATGTCTTGATGTGTTGTTTTCATCGTTCACGGACATTTAGTTGCGATAAAATTCAACCAAGACGAATACTAAGTGTCTTCTACAGGTTAAACTGCGTGTATGACTCATGTTGATACGAATGTACGCAAGTAGGAACCGCGAAACATGTCGAATCATGTAAACACCGTGTCGCTTCTGTGATCACTACAAGAGATCCAATTCGGTGTTCCAGCTCATCATCTTGTACCTTACTCTAGGTGAATTCCAGTATTTTGGTGGTCCACACGAATCAAAACGTTCCCTCGATCAACAGGTTGTCTTGAACAGGTCACCGATGTCCAGCGTAGAGCTCTCACAGATTGAGCTAATGCCACCTCCTCTTCTTCTGTTGAGGATTTACAAGCGATGTATATACAGTCCGGTATGGGACAACATACAAACTTCAAGTGAAGCGCGACCATTGTGGTCACTTATGCATTTATTCATTTTTAGCTACTTTGGAATTTTATCTTTATATTTACTTTTATTAGTAGTTTCGGTTAGGTTCTTAAGTAGGCATTCATAATTAGTATATTTCTTACATTAAAGCACGCATTTATATCCTGCTCCCGTGCGCCCGTACCCTGATCAAGTAGGGTGCGCTTCTTTCATAGAAACTTCCTCCCAGACAGTAAGGCACAAACGGCCGATACTGTCACAACTGGAATTTGCAAGTGCCCCAACACGTGTCAACTTCCTACATGTTATGAGTTTAACGGACACGGTATAGCCGGTGCGTAAACGCACGGTGCGGCTAGCGCAGAGAGGAAGACTTTCCTTAAGCGGCGATACGCCGCTACTTAGCCGATACGCCCTAAGGAAATGGCTTAGCGTGAGATTACTCTCTCGCTCGGGGCCAAGATTCCCCCAGTTTCCTGTCAGCGTACGATAACGCGTTAGCCTTAGGCTTCCCTTAGTAGGGAGTAGCTAGGGGAGGTACTCCCCCGCTACGACACTCACAGCACGCCCGACCGTTCCCGGTCGGACGTCTAGCTGGATCTAGTGTAATTGGAAACTGATTTATTTAATATATAATTAGCCTAAATTAATAAACTAATGTAAACCCTATGTAATACTAAATAGAACTTATTTAATTCGTACCTAGCCGAAAATATAATGTACACCATCTGTGTACCAACACATGGAAGGCTGCCACGCCTTCACCAAGGGCTCCCGCCCTGATTGGCTAAAACAGCCAATAGGTCCGAACCTTTCGGACCGGCCAATACTTGACCTTAACCGTTGTGTATTTACATACACCAACGTAACTAAATGTAACCCCGTTACATTTTTCTCCCCCATCAAGACCATTGCCACGCAATTGTAGCAGGTACGAACACGCACGGTGAGGCTAGCGCACAGAGGAAGACTTTCCTAAAGCGGCGATACGCCGCTACTTAGCCGATACGCACTTATAAAAGGGCTTAGTAAGAGATCGCTCTCTTACTCGGGGCCAAGATTTCCCTTGGTTTACTAGTTAGTATGAACTAACGCCTTGAAACAAGGCTTCCCTAGAAAGGTGGTAGATAAGGGAAGGTATTCCCTTTCACTACAACGCTCACTGCGCGCGCGACCGGTCGAGGTCGTGCGCCTAGCAGTCTTTAGTGTATTTTGTAAAATGATGTATATTTAATATGTAATTAGGCTAAAATTAATTAAACTAATGTAAACTATATGTAATACTAAGTAGAACTTACTCAATTCGTACCTAGCCGAAATGTAATGTACACCACCTGTGTACCAACACGTGGCAGGCTGCCACGTCTCCACCAAGGGCTCCTGCCATGATTGGTTAAGATAACCAATAGGTCCAAACTTTTCGGACCGGTCAATACTTGACCCCAACCTTCGTGTACTTACGTACACAACATAACCAAATGTAACCCTGTTACATCCTCCCCCATCAAGACTATTGCTTACGCAATAATCAATTATAGTTGGAGAACTCCAACTGCCAGAACTTCTGGCTTACCATGAGCACCTTTAGTGGTGCTGAGGATTCTCCTCGAGAAGAGGATGTAGACTATTTCGATAACTCGGAGGTGGATGCCCTTGGGGATATCTCCCCAAAAGCTGACCGCTCCGACAACGCCGAACGGCAATGTCGGCAGTCTAATCCGTTCCCCACACGTGGGGAAAATGCACTAACTCGTGCGCCACCCCTATCAACTTCGGATGATACATCCGGGTCGCCGAAGGCGACCACCACCAATGAGCTATACACGGCTCAGGAAGCTCAACATGCCGTACAGGCACGGAAAGGTCCTCGTGACCCTAAAAGAAGGCTAAAAACGAGGTAAAGAGGGGTTTAGCCTCTCATATCTCTGGCTCTAAGGCTTTACAGCCGCGTGAAATCGCGCGCCGGAGACAACTACGGGCAAAACTGCTCACGCCGAAGCAGTTCACTGTCACCTCGTACCGAGCGCGCCTCGGGAAACAGGCACGGGGTGGCGTTGTTGAGAGCCTCCTAGAGGTTCCCTTCGTTCTCCTACGAGGAGAAGATGTCGAGGAGGCAGAGCGGACATTCCGCGCTTGGACGTAAGGGGAGAAGCGTCTCCCTAACTTTAACGAGCTGTACAACAGCTATTCCGAGCGTGACGTTCGGATAGAGAGGGCGTTGCGCTTGGCATTTGCCCAAGCCAAAGCGCTGGGGCAATTACCTGCCCCTTATTGCACTCGCTCTGCTAGCGCTCCTGCCCTAGGTGTGGTGCCTGAGAGAAATGCAAACTCTGCATCTGCCTCCGGCGAACTCCGAACTACTGGGAGTGGAGGGGCTTCTTCCGCCCCTTTGGTCGTTGACTCGCAGCGGGGTTCTCCCGTTCGAAAGCGTCAACGACGTCACGGCAATCCTTCCGCTAAGTCTCGGACTCTCACGAGCTCTGTGAATGTGGATAACCTTTCCACTTTACCAGATATTGGGTCTCAAACCGATGATGGAGTCGCGCCATCAGGCGCTCCACATGGTAATGTGGAATACCCTCCGAGTCAAGAACTTGAGGAGGAGGTCCCACAATTGCGACGTGAGTTTCACGAGCGCTGTGATCGACACAGCCGTCGCATCCAGGACGCCCAGGAGGGACTCCGCGACGAGGGGAGTGCGATTGACCGCATCGAGAGGCGGATTGACCGCATCGAAAGGCGGATTGCCTCTCTCGAGTCTGTCTTTGCGGAGTTTCAGGGTCGTATTTAGACCCTGTCGACGATATTCCGACCTGTTGTGTCTTTCGGCGGCTATCCTCCTTCCCAACCTCCTCCAAGAGGGACCCGCCTCCGGGTTCTGGTATGGCTTAAGCATACCCACATAGAAGGTTGGATGCGTACGCATCGCCTTCGGGATATCCAAGGTATGCGCCAGGCACTTTCGGGATAGCACCTTGAAAGGCCCAACAAACCTGGGGCGCTGTTTGTTCCGTAACACGTTAGAAACTGAATGTGTAGGAAGGTTTTTAGCGTTTAATAAAACACTTTCTCCTACTTGTCCGCCTTTCGGTTACGTCGACCCTTGCGGCCGGCCTGTTCCTTTCGCTTGTCTTGGATTTACAAAATGGCGTCGCAAACGTGTCGTAAGACACTAAAGCGCGTCGATAAGAACTTATCGATGTGCTTTCGCACAAATGCAGGGCTGAGATCGGGGAATCCTCCCCCTCAAGCCCTGGGACACACACACGTGGCGTCAACGGAACCCGCGTATTCACTAATCCGTTCACGTAAAACGGGGTAAACCCCGTAGATGCATGAACGGAAATGTTTATAGCAATTCGGCCACAGGAAGCATCTCATTCCAACTCCTTGGAGAATCCGGGCATAAACTCCATAAAATATCTTCCACAACGCGATTAACGCGTTCCGTTTGTCCGTCTGGTTGCGGATGATCCGCAGTGGACATGAGGAGCTTGGTGCCCAGCAACTTAAACAACGCTCCCCAGAATTGTCCCGTAAAACGGGGATCTCGATCCGATACAACGGAGTCGGGTAGACCATGCTGTCGAAAGACACGGTCTAGGAACACTTTCGCTGTTCCTTGTCCATCAATGGACTCTGTCACCACCGCCAGGTGAGCCATCTTGCTCAAACGGTCTACAAAGACCAATATGCCGGTGTTACCGGCCTTGTCCCTCGGAAGACCGAAGATAAAATCCATAATAATGGATTTCCAACACTCCCTTCGAACGGACAGGCTCACCAAAGGCGCAGCTGAATCTTCAGAGGGTTTGACCCTCTGACACGTCTCACAGGTGCGAATATACGCACCGACCCACTTGTACATTTTGGGACACCAATACAAAGTGCTTAAAGCGATGTAGGTCTTATCCCGACCTAAATGACCCCCGGTAGGGGCGTCATGTGCCTCAAAGAGGACTCTATACTTCAGCTCCTCATCATGAGGAGATACCACCCGCGGAGTGTCCTCCGCGCTCGTGTTATAATATAGCAGACCGTCACAGTACCTGTAACGGTGTAAACGAGCTTTAGCTTGACTTGACAGGGTTGGCGCAGACGAGCCAAGACCCTTTTCACCTAACGCGCTAATAAGCGCCGTACATTGTGGGGCTTTCTCATACGCCTGGCGTATGAGATCCACCACAGATGTGGTGACGAATGTCGCGTGAGCGAGCTCGTAATCGGGACGACGCGATAACGCGCATGCAAGTACGTTCTGCTTGACAGGTTTATACTTTACCTCAAAATTGTACTCCGCAAAGAAGGAGAGCCAACGGGATATCCGTTGGGAGAGATGAGGCGACTTTGTCGTTGTCCGTAAGGACGCGTGGTCTGTATAAACCACAAACGGCTTTGAGCCGAGTAGGTGAACCCTAAATTTGACAATGGTATACTTCATTGCAAGTAGCTCCTTGTAATGAACGGGATAATTCCGTTCTGCAGCTGTAAACTGCCTCGACTCAAACGCGATCACGCTTTCTCTTCCCGCATCGTCTGCTTGTAACAAAGAACATCCGATTGCGAAATCGGAGGCGTCGCAGACGACACTAAAAGGTTTCCCATAGCCTGGGAGAGCAAGAACGGGAGCTTTCAACAAGCTCCCCTTAACCGCTTCAAAAGCGTTGTGGTGTTTGGTTTCCCAACACCAGTCAACATCCTTCTTAAGAAGGTCCGTCAATGGCTTCGCCATTTCAGCGTAGTTCTCGCTGTATTTGTGGAGATAATTGTCTAATCCAATCCACTTCCGTAAATCTCTAAGATTTACAGGCGAAGGCCACTCCACAATGGCTTTCACCTTCGCGGGATCCGCCCGCACTCCATCCTTACCGATGAAGCATCCGAGGAAAGGAATTTCCTCAGCACAAAGATACATTTGGATGCGTTCGCATATAACTTATGCTCCCGCATACATCCGAGCACCGCTCGAAGGTGTATCAGATGCGTCTGAACATCGGACGAGTCGCCTTCCGCGCGACTATGAACGAATATATCGTAGAAGTACGTCTGAGCGTACTTTCTATGAAGGCGGAAGAGTTGAGTCACCAAGCGATTAAAAGTCGCTGGTGCATTCGAAAGCCCGTGTGGAATAACTATCCACTCCCACAGCATGCCACTAGGCGTACTGACCGCTGTAAGCGGAATATAGGATGCTCGCATGAGCACCTGATCATACCCGTCCACCAGATCTAAGGCACTATACACAGTACATCCCGCCATACTGTTCTGGAGGACATCCTTCCGAGGAATCGGAGTTTGCATGGGTACGGTAGCTGCATTGTACGCATGCACAATGCGCCACTTTCCGTTCGGTTTACGAACACAAAAAGTGGGGGATGCATGAGGAGACATTCTCTCCCGTACCATCTCTGCCTCTTCTTTCTTTTTGAAGAATGCTTTTATGACGTCGCATTGCTCCTTGGGGGGAGGCCACTGCCTAGTGACGCAGTATTTGGTTCCAGGAACCAAGTCAAGTTCATGTCAAACTCCCCGATCCGGTGGTAACCCTATCGGTGGGTTGTCACTGATGACATCTCCGAATTCCTTCAATAAGGAATGGTAAGGGTCCTCAGAATCCGCAAGGATCTTGTGGCCGCTTCGGGCATTTAATGCCTGTTTGGTTGTCACCAAAACGGACTCGTCCATCGTGGATGAGGAGGTTAACTCCTCTTCGAGACGCAACACAACAATCTAGTCGGGTCCACCTACTTTTAAAGCAGTCTCAAACTATTTGTTTTACATCTCCTCCAACTACAACGTTCTACTACCCCAGGCAACCGTTCCAGGCTTATGCCCTCTGTGACAACACCTGTAACACTATTCAGCATCCTGTAGGACTGCTGACTACTGGCCTCGGGGCTCATCCCGGGACCCAGATGGAGGGAGTCAATTGTACCATCTTTTGGAAGCGCATCGCGCCTATCCACAGAGGTCTTTACCTCTACCATCGGTGACTCGCCGGTCTCACCTATAACGGCGTAGTCGGAATCATTTCCGACGTGCAAAAGAGACAAAATTCGGGTCTCTTCGCTTGGAAGCGCCTCGCGCTTAACCACAGTGGTCTCTACCCCTACCACTGGAGTCGCAACTTGTTCGCCGGACACGGCGTGGTCGGAATCAATTCCGACCTGTAGAAGAGACGAACTTCGGGTCTCTTCTCTAAGCGCCTCGCGCTTAACCTCAGAGGAATCCACCCCTATCACTGGCGACTCACCAGTCTCGCCTATATCGGCGCAGGGATTACCGCCGAATCCCCCTCGTTAAGGAACTCTTCCTTAACGCCGTTGGGAATGATCATTTCAGACATCCCAATCTCTGGCATCTCACGCCAGAATCGCTTTTGCGATCGAGCAAAGGTGGGTTCATGACTCGCCAATGCTTCACCCGACCGCGGGTGCGTTGAGCCAATAGACTTAGACTTCCAGTCTATCCATGGCTCGTGGCGTTCCAGCCACTTCATGCCCAGAATGAGGTCATACCACGAGTCCAAATCCAGGACTAGGCAACGTTCTGATCTATCGAAGTCTGCAAACTTCAGCTTAATGTCAATCGAGACCTTGGGTACAGAAACCTGTACTCCCGTCGCTAGACGGGCCGTGACAACGTCACGAGAACGTGCCTCTAGGGCCTCGGCATACAGCCGACGCTTCTCAACAGAATCCCGTCTGACATAATTGTCAGACGATCCAGAGTCTATCAAGACTCTTCAAGGCCTATCAAATACTTTCATGGCCGCAAGGACGACCAGAAAACCTGGCTGGTACACCAACTCGGTACTAGAAGCACCGTTTCCCTCGTTTTTTTTTGCTGTCGTCCCCTTCCCTGGGGATTAACAGCTCTGATGGATATCCCAGTATGTCGCCACGCCCCTACTGGGAGCCGTCGGGAAATGACGGCTTGGGCGAGGGCCTTTTACCCGCCCTCGGCCCCTTACAGCAAGTGTCTCGCTGGGGGTTTCGCGGACATCTGTACCGCAGATGATCCGCACTTCCACACAGGAAGCATCTTAGCGGCCATGCCGCTGCATCATTGCCAGGAGCTCCGCTTCAAAGCCATGCGAAGTAGAGTCAGAGTGACTCTTAGCGGAAGGTTTCTCCTCCGCTTCGACCTGAGTCAGGTCCTTGGGTTCGGGACCCACCTTAGAGGAACGAAAGTTCTTTTCGGCGTTGAACGCTATCTTAACCGCCTCCCCCAGGGATTGGGGTCGGCATGGGAAGAGCTCCTAACGTGCTGGCCTTTCTTTCAGGCCACCCATGAACACGGGAATGGACACACCGTCCGAGTACGCTTTCGCGTACATCCCTGCCAACAGGGCCTTCAGTTCTTGGACGTATGTCTCCAAGTCCCTAATGCCCTGACGGCACCTCAAAAACGCAAGCTGATTCTGGAAAACCAGATCAGGCGTAGCGTAAATGTACAGTCCATAAGATTTCGCTTAAGGACTTCCCAGTTCGGGAACACGTCCGTGACTGAATCCGGACACGTAAACGCCAATGCACGGGCTCTTCCCGTAAGATGGGTTAATGCAAGTCCCACTTGCAAGTGATCCTCGGTCACATTCGGTGGCGAAGGCCGTTTCGACCTCGCGAAGCCACACGTAAAGGTTATCACCTTTCTCACCAGTGAATTACGTTACCTTAAAAGATAGCGGAGGGCGCACCCCCGTAGACGCGGAGTAACTTCCGCGATAACTCTCCTCATGGGCGATGAGGGCATTCTCCCTCTCACGCACGGTATTAAGACCCTTCTACACTAGGAGGCGCATGACGTCCTGACCAAATATGATTACCAGCCTCTTAAAAGCTTCTTGTTGGACGGGGTTAGCTGATCCACTCGTCCTGGTCCATCCTTTGCAGAAGAAGGCCGTCTACCAGCGCAGATGTTGGACTGACTACTAGTTCTACCAAATGCAGCCGGTGCGTAAACGCAGGTGCGGCTAGCGCACAGTGGAATACTTTCCTTAAGCGGTGATACGCCGCTACTTATCCGATACGCCCTATATGAAAGGGCTTAGCGTGAGATTATTCTCTCGCTCGGGGCCAAGATTCCCTCAGTATCCTATTAGCGTACGCTAACGCTTTAGCCTTAGGCTTCCCTTAGTAGGGAGTAGCTAGGGGAGGTACTCCCCCGCTACGACACTCACAGCACGCCCGACCGTTCCCGGTCGGACGTCTAGCTGGATCTAGTGTAATTGAAACTGATTTATTTAATATATAATTAGCCTAAATTAATAAACTAATGTAAACCCTATGTAATACTAAATAGAACTTATTTAATTCGTACCTAGCCGAAAATATAATGTACACCATCTGTGTACCAACACATGGAAGGCTGCCACGCCTTCACCAAGGGCTCCCGCCCTGATTGGCTAAAACAGCCAATAGGTCCGAACCTTTCGGACCGGCCAATACTTGACCTTAACCGTTGTGTATTTACATACACCAACGTAACTAAATGTACCCCCGTTACACACGGGGGTACATAAAGATCAGTTTTAAGTTTTTAAGTATACTCGCATCACGTTTCTGTCGTGCGCACGACGCAGAACGGTCTCCTGAAATTGTAAAGAGGGAAGTCTATTGTAACGTGTGGATTACGTTGCTATCGTGTGTTTTTGGTTTATACACATTTTTACCATGGACGAAGGTGAACCGTTTGATCACGAGGGTGCGTTGAAGGCGCTGCTTTTTGCAGGTTGGAAAAATGAATGAGAAGTTAAACCAGATTGAGGAAGAACGATAACAAGGATCGGGACGGAGTTATTCTCCCGTTACGGCGAGGGATTCGCCGGTGAGAGGTGGTGATACCCTCTTTCAAGAAAGTATCTAGAATTTTTCTGCATGGGCAGCAAATCACGCTGAATGATTTGTCAGTGGATGAAGGAATACAGAGGGTCGGTTTTCCTCGTATGGAAATGCCACGGGTGCACATGCAGGTATGCCAGAAGAAAGGCATGCGGCTGGGAATTTCGTAAATCCGGGCACACAGCCGCGACCGTACATGATACAGAAGTTGGTGGTACAAAAAGAATTCTGGAGCAGAAATTTATCCTGGGCTTGGCCCTGGATTTAGAGATTGGGCATATTTGTTTATGAAAGCGTTAGAGATCGCAGAAATCTCGTCTGGTTTTGCATGGACGGAGCGGCTCAAGGTCAACAAGCTCAGAGAATACAGCGATGGCGCCGCATCGAGGTATTTTTGTTCAAACATTGGTGTATGGTGGAAAGTCTGTCAGACTTTACATTACGTTTTGGACCAGATGTGGCGTGCATACAAAGTGATACCGCATCAGGAAGCGGCACAGCTATTCGCTAGCAAAATGGACCCGAAAGGTCCTGTAACGAACACTTATTGTATCTGACAGCGTTGGCACGCGAGAGGGAGTCAAGTGAGAAGCTCACAGTGGAGAATTTGGTCAAGTATGCAGTTCTGAGCCTGAAGTACGCGATGATGGCGCGCTAAAACCCTACAAGGACGGATTACATCTTATACGCGAAGGAGTTGGTGGCGTGGGCTCAGAAGATAGAAGAAGACTATATAAGAAGCAGAAGAGGACCAAGTATTCGCGTAAACGCAGTGCAGGAGAACTAGAAGGCGATTACGTGCCACAATTGTGGAGGAAGAGTACACATCCACCGAGAGTGCACAAAAATATTTGACAAGCGCGAAGCAAAGTTACCGCAAGACGCAGAGCAGTTCTGAGAGAGAGTACGGAGTGGCTACTACCTAAACAAGTGCAAAATGGTCCGGAGCACTGAGCTCAAGTGATATCGATCAAGACGATGTGTGGATCCTAGATAGTGAACAAGTCTCCATCTCGTGGGAAATGAAAAGTTGTTGGAAAACGTAGTGACGTGCACGAGCTAAATGAAGCTAACGTTACCTGATGGAAACTTTTTAAAGGTCACAAACGTTGGAAAGGTTCGTTTGCGGAGTATTGATGATCCATACACGATTATCGTGTTGCAAGAAGTGTATTGCTCACACGAATTGAGCAAGGAATCTTATTTCGCTGGGAAAATTGACGCAAAATGGTTGAAATTTCGTGCATCGGAGTGATAAGATGTAAGTGAGGTTGCGCGGGGATTTTCTGTTCACTGCGAGGATGACTGGGTCAATTTTAGTGGCAAATTTGCTTCGAAAGGCAAATAAAGACATGCTCACAAGTTTTTCGAATGTGATATTTAATACGATTATGGAAACAGGTGAAGATAGTATCTAAGAGGACACTATTTGCCATTTTCATTTGCGCCTAGGGCATATCGCCTATGATGGAATTGAGCACCTAGCAAAGAACCCAAGATCTGGTATCAAGCTTACGAGCACGGCGCGTCCAAACTGCTTAACGTGAGCAGAGGAGAAGAGGGCACGAATGGCCCAACCCAAAAAGGACTCCGGTGGAAAATTCACCCATAGACCGAGTATGTGGAGTCATATGTAGCGATCACAAGGTCACATTGCACCTCGAGATCTGTGCGGGAAACCGGTACCTGGTAGTTTTTTTCGTGGACCATTTTTCGTCTTACGTTCTCGTGTTCCCTGCAAAAACTAAAGCCTAAGCGGCGAGTAAATCTGAACATTTTTGGCGTGGTTTGAAAGGGAGTTTAATTGCAGAATAAATGTTTTACGGACGGACGGTGGCCTGGAGTACAAGAATTTGGATTTATTTTGTAAACGACTGGTATTAGGCGTCAAGTGACGGGAGCGGGTCGTCCCGCATCAAACGGCAAGGCAAAGAGATTGAATAGGACCGAATTCAATATGGTTCGTTGTATGGTTTTCGGCTCAGAAGTGCCATTAACATAATGGTCACAGGTGGCTGAGTATGGTGCGTACATACTCAACCGTGCTACTACTCGAGTGAATCCAGGGAGAAAGTCGCCTTACGAAATGCGGACCAATATCAAGCCCAACATGAACGAAATTGTGGTATTCGGGTCACGTTGCATGGTTTGGAGGGACTCTGGCAAGAAAACACTGAATAAGAGAGCCGAAGGGGGCTTGATTATAAGGAAGAGTGAAGAACGAAGGGATTCAAGGTATTGTTATTAAAGGGTCGCGTGGTAACGACGACGCGTCCCATCAGTCAGATTGAGACGCTAAACAACAAAGCAAGCGATCAAGTTACAAAAGGACTATCCGGTGAAAGTTTTACGGAAGAGGATCTGGAAATTAATGCGGAAAGTCACGTGGATAACGACATGGGATTTCAAAACGGAGTCAAGATGGAACGTTCCGGAAGTAAGAGCAATCACACACAACAAGCATCAAAACAAGTTAACGAAAGGACAAGGCGAAATGTGCAAGAAACAGCAAGATTCAAGGAATACAAGAACTCAGTCAAGAATAAAAGGACGAAGAGGAAGTCAAGCGTGGAAGGAGCCACTACACACGACTCAAAAAGTGGATAAAGGGAAGACAGCTGTGAAGGAGCATGCATTGGCGGTGTATGCAGTGCTGGGATCCGAAGACACAGTAACCAAGGAAAAATATGCGAAAGATCCCCAGAGTTACAAGGAAGCGCATAAAAGAGATGACGCAAGTAAGTAAGGAAGCGGAAGATGCAGAGCTGAAGGCGTTACAAGACAGGTAACCGGGCTATACCCACGAAAGGGGTGTATAAAACAAAGTTGAAGGCGGACGGCATGATCGAGAGATATAAGGTGCGACTGGTGGCGCGTGGAGACAAACAAGTATACGGCAGAGATTTCGTTTTTACATTTTCGACAGTGATGGATTTGATTAATGTAATGGTGGTGTTGGCGATGGCGCAAGTGTGGAACGTACCGGCGCGACATGGAGATGTACCAAGCGCATACCCGAAAGCACACACGGAAAAAAAATCGAGATTTTCTTAAAGATACCTCAAGGCATGATTATTACGGATGAAGTGTTACAAGATTTTGGAGTGAACTCAAACAAGTGTCTAGCTTTACGTCTGAAGAAAAATTTATATGGTTTGAAGCAGGCTGGGCGTATGTGGTACGATTTGTTACGCAAGACACTTACCAATTTGGACTTCGCACAATGCATGACGGACACGTGTATATTTTCAAGGTAAGATAACAATGGAATAATAATTGTTGGAGTGTATGTGGACGATCTACTAGTGACGGGAACGACGGAGCAGCTGGTGGGCGATTTTTCTGACCAGATGAAGATACTAGAGTTGAAGGAACTAGGACCAGTGGTGAAGTTTCTCGGGATACGCATATGTGGTGATCAAAGGAGTGGATAAACGATGGACCAAGAGACAACGATTAACGAACTATTTGGAGAAGTACAGCATGGAGCGAGCAAATTCAGTGCAGTGACCCATTACAGACGCAAGTGATGACGGTGAAGATGACAATTTCCTACCCAAGACTGGTACGACAGGTTTTCCGATGCAAAGTATTTATCAATCTATGGTTGGAAGCTTGTTGTGGATTTCAGAGTGTACGCGGTCGTATATTTCTTTCGCGGCTCAGAGAGTCATGCGGTGTATGCATGATCCAAAGAAAAGTGTTTAAAAGTTGGCCAAAATGATTATAAGGTACTTAAAGGGATCGAAGGAGTTGAAGTTACATTTGGATTGTAAAGTCAAAAGCAATGGAAGACTACAGTTGATTGGATATACAGATGCTGATTTCACTGGTGATAGACAATACTGGAAGAGCGTTAGTGGTTGTGTGGTTTTCCTGAATGGCATGTCATCGGATGGACATGTAAGAAGCAAGGTGCAGTTGCACTATCTACTGCTGAAGCGAAATTCGTGGCTGCTGCTGTTGGAGGAAAAGAAGTTCTCAGATTGAAGGAGTTATTGGAAAAAATTGGTTTGCAAGTGGAGAGGCCGATTTGTTTCGTATGGATAATCAAGCAGGGATAAGGCGGATCGAAGACGAAGCACGTGGCGCTTCACAAAAACACGTGGATATCAAGCTCAAGTTTCTCAAGGAACTATGTCAAGCGCGAAGAAGTGAGACCACTGCACGTGGTCAGTGATGAAATGGTTGCGGACCTTCTGACGAAGCCACTGTGTGCAGCCAAGGTCTCACGCTTGCGAAGTGAAATTGGGTTGAAATGATATCAAGTGATCGCACGATGTTCGCGGAAGGAGTGTTGAAGATTTACAAGCGATGTATGTAACGGGGTTGCATTAGGGTTACATTTAGTGTTGGTGTACATGAGTACACCACGGTTGAGGTCAGTATTGGCCGGTTTGAAAGGTTTTGAACCTTTAGTTATTTTAACCAATCAGGGCAGGGGTCCTTGGTGTGGTGGAGTGTCAGCCATCCACGTGTCAGTACACAGGTTTGTACACTACATTTTAGCTAGGTACGAATTACGAATATTCTACTTAGTATTACATATAGTTTATATTAGTTTAAATTAATTTAGGCTAATTACATATTAAATATATTCAGTTTACATTTCACTCTATTTTGCGGACGTGCGACCTCGACCGGTCGCGCGCGCAATGAGTGTCGTAGGTAAGAGGGAGCCCTCTCTTTACTTACATCCCGTAAAGGGAATACAGCCGTTAAGGCTAAGTCGTAAACCAACCCGGGAATCTTGCCCCCGAGTAGGAGAACTCTCCTACTAAGCACTTTACAAGGGCGTATCGGCTAAGTAGCGGTAGCTACCGCTTTAAGGAAGAGTCTTCTTCTGTGCGCTAGCCGCACCGTGCGTATACGAACCGGCTACATCTGGTAGCACTTGTAGTCAATCCAACACCTGTGTTGGTAGACTAGGCATCCTCTGCAAAGGATGAATCTGGACGATTGGGATAGTATGACCCTCGTCCAGCAGGAAGCCTTTAAAAGGCGGTTACCCTTAACGGGGGAAGAAGTCATGAAGCTCCTAGTGGAGCAGGGCCTTGAGGACGTAAAGGCAGAGTAAATGCCCTCATCGTCCATGAGGCGTGTTGTAGTGGAGGTCATTCCACGGGGGTGCGCCCTCCATTATCGTTTAAGATAAAGGAGTTCACCGGGGAGAAGGGTGACAACCTTTAGGTGTGGTTGCGAGAGGTCGAAACGGCCTTCGCCACAGCGAATATGACCGCTGATCACTTGCAAGTGGGACTTGCATTGACCCATCTTACGGGCAAAGCCCGTACATGGGCGTTTACGTATTCGGAGTCAGTCACGGACGTGTTCCCAACATGGAAGGTCCTTAAGCAGAAGCTTATGGACATGTACGCAACGCCTGATCTGGTTTTCCAGAATCAACTGGCGTTCCTGAGGTGCCGTCAAGGCACTAAGAACCTGGAGATTTAAATCCAGGAGATTAAGACCCTGTTGGCAGGGATGTACGCGAAAGCGTATTCGGACGATGTGTCCATCCCCGTCTTCATGGGAGGCCTGAGAGAAGGGCCAGCACGTTCGGAATTGTTCCGATGCCGACCCGAATCCCTGGAAGAGGCATTCAAGATGGCGTTCAACGCCGAAAGGAACTTACGTTCCTCTAAGGTGGGTCCCGAACCCATGGACCTGAGTCAGGTCGAAGCGGAGGATAAACCTCCCGCTAAGAGTCATTCGGACTCTTTTTCACAGAGCTTCGAGACAGAGCTCTTGGCTAATTTGCAGCGGCGTGGGCCGCTGGGATGCTTCCTGTGTGAGAGCATGGATCATCTGAGGAACAGATGTCCGAAAATCCCCAGCTAGGCACTCGCTACAAGGGACCAAGGGTGGGGAAAAAGCCCTTGTCCAAGCCGTCGGGAAACGACGGCTCCCAGTAGGTGCGGGGCGCCCTACTGGGGGACCCTTCAGTGCTGTTAAGCCCCAGGGTAGAGGACGACAGCACAAATCCCCGAGGGAAGCGGTGCTTTCTAGCACCGAGTTGGTGTACCAGCCAGGTTTGCTGGTAGTCCCTGCGGACGTGAAAGGCTTTGATAAGCCTTGGAGAGTCTTGATAGACTCTGGAGCGTCTGACAATTATGTCAGACGGGATTCTGTTGTGAAGAGTCGGCTATATGCCGAGGCCCTAGAGGCAAGTTCTCGTGACGTTGTCACGGTCCGTCTTGCGACGGGTGTACAGGTTTCTGTACCCAAGGTCTCGATTGACCTTAAGCTGAAGTTTGCAGACTTCGACAGCTTAGAACGTTGACTAGTCCTGGATTTGGACTCGAGGTATGACCTCATTCTGGGCATGAAGTGGCTGGAACGCCACGAGCCATGGATAGAATGGAAGTCTAAGTCCATTGGCTCAACGCACCCGCGGTCGGGTGAAGCATTGGCGAGTCATGAACCCACCTTTGCTCGATCGCAAAAGCGATTCTGGCGTGAGATGCCAGAGATTGGGATGTCTGAAATGATCATTCCCAAAGGCGTTAAGGAAGAGTTCCTTAACGAGGGGGATTCGGCGGTAATCCCCGCGCCGATATAGGCGAGACTGGTGAGTCGCCAGTGATAGGGGTGGATTCCTCTGAGGTTAAGCGCGAGGCGCTTAGAGAAGAGACCCGAAGTTCGTCTCTTCTACAGGTCGGAATTGATTCCGACCACGCCGTGTCCGGCGAACAAGTTGCGACTCCAGTGGTAGGGGTAGAGACCACTGTGGTTAAGCGCGAGGCGCTTCCAAGCGAAGAGACCCGAATTTTGTCTCTTTTGCACGTCGGAAATGATTCCGACTACGCCGTTATAGGTGAGACCGGCGAGTCACCGGTGGTAGAGGTAGAGACCTCTGTGGATAGGCGCGTGGCGCTTCCAATAGATGGGTCAATTGACTCCCCCCATCTGGGTCTCGGGATGAGCCCCGAGGCCAGTAGTCAGCAGTCCTATCGGATGCTGAATAGTGTGACAGGTATTGTCACAGAAGGCGTAAGCCTGGAACGGTTGCCTGGGGTAGGCGAACTGTTGTAGTTGGAGGAGATGTCTTTCAACAAGTTTGAGACTGCTTTGAAAGCAGATGAAATCGACGAGGTCGTCGTGTTGCGTCCGGAAGAGGAGTTGAACTCCTCATCCACGATGGACAAGTCAGTTTTGGTGACAACCAAACAGGCATTGATTGCCCGAAGCGGCCTCAAGATCCTCGCGGATCCTGAGGACCCTTACCATTCCTTACTAAAGGAATTTGGAGATGTCATTAGTGACAACCCGCCGATGGGGTTACCACCGGATCGGGGAGTCCGACATGAAATTGATTTGGTTCCTGGAACCAAATACTGCGTCACTAGGCAGTGGACTCTCCCCAAGGAGCAATGCGACGTCATCGACGCATTCTTCAAAGGGAAAGAAGAGGCAGGGATGGGACGGGAGAGCAAGTCTCCTCACTCATCTCCCACCTTTTGTGTTCGTAAACCGAACGGAAAGTGGCGCATCGTGCATGCGTACAACAAGCTGAATGCAGTTACAGTACCCATGCAGACTCCGATTCCTCGGAAGGATGTCCTCCAGAATAATATGGCGGGCTGCACTGTATACAGTGCCTTAGATCTGGTGGACGGGTATTATCAGGTGCTCATGCGAGCGTCCGATATTCCGCTGACAGCGGTCAGCACGCCTAGTGGCATGCTGTGGGAGTGGCTTGTTATGCCACAAGGGCTTTCAAATGCACCAGCGACTTTCAATCGCTTGGTGACTCAACTCTTCCGCCCTCATAGGAAGTACGCTCAGACGTACTTCGACGATATATTCGTTCTAGTCATGCGGAAGGCGACTTGTCTGATGTTCAGACGCACCTTATATACCTTCGAGCTGTGAGCGAACGTATGCGAGAGCATAAGTTATATGCGAACGCATCCAAATGTATATTTGGTGCTGAGGAAATTTCTTTCCTCGGATGCTTCATCGGTAAGGATGGAGTGCGGGCGGATCCCGCGAAGGTGAAAGCCATTGTGGAGTGGCCTTCGCCTGTAAGTCTTAGAGATTTACGGAAGTGGCTTGTATTAGCCAATTATATCCACAAGTACAGCGAGAACTACGCTGAAATGGCGAAGCCATTGACCGACCTTCTTAAGAAGGATGTTGATTGGTGTTGGAAAACTGAACACCAAAACACTTTTGAAGCGGTTAAGGGGAGCTTGTTAAAAGCTCCCGTTCTTGCTCTCCCAGACTCTGGGAAACCATTTAGTGTCGTCTGCGACGCCTCCGATTTCGCAATCGGATGTGCTTTGTTACACGCAGAGGATGCAGGAAGGGAACGCGTAATTGCGTTTGAGTCGAGGCAGCTTAAAGCTGCAGAACGGAATTATCCCGTTCATGACAAGGAGCTACTTGCAATGAAGTATGCTCTTGTCAAATTTAGGATTCACCTACTCGGCTCAAAGCCGTTCGTGGTTTATACTGCCACGCGTCCTTACGGAAAGCGACAAAGTCGCCTCATCTCTCGCAACGGATGGCCCGTTGGCTCTCCTTCTTTGCGGAGTACAACTTTGAGGTTAAATATAAACCTGGCAAGCAGAACGTGCTTGCAGAGGCGTTGTCGCGTCGTCCCGATTACGAGCTCGCTCACGCGACATTCGTCACCACGTCTGTGGTGGATCTCATACGCCAGGCGTATGAGAAAGACCCACAGTGTACGGCGCTTATCAGCGCGTTGGGTGAAAAGGTTCTTGGCTCGTCTGAGCCAACCCTGTCAAGTCGAGCTAGAGCTCGTTTACACCGTTACAGTTAATGTGACGGTTTGCTATTTTATAGCACGAGCGCGGAGAACACTCCGCGGGTGGTAGTTCCTCATAACGAGGAACTGAAGTATAGAGTCCTCTTTGAGGCACATGACGCCCCTACCGGGGGTCATTTAGGTCGGGATAAGACCTACAGCGCTTTAAGCGCTTTGTATTGGTGGCCTAACATGTATAAGTGGGTCGGTGCGTATATACGCACCTGTGAGACGTGTCAGAGGGTTAAACCTTCTGCAAGTTCAGCTGCGCCTTTGGCGAGCTTATCGGTTCAAACGGAGTGTTGGAAATACATTAGCATGGATTTTAGCTTCGGTTTTCCGAAGGGTAAGGCCGGGAACACCGGCATATTGGTCTTTGTATACCGATTGAGCAAGATGGCTCACCTGGCGGCGGTGCCAGAGTCCATAGATGGACAAGTAACGGCGAAAGTGCTCCTAGACCGTTTCTTTCGACAGCATGGTCTACCCGATTCCGTTGTGTCGGATCGGGATCCCCGTTTTACGGGACAATTCTGTGGAGCTTTGTTTAAGGTGCTAGGCACCAAGCTCCTCATGTCCACTGCGGATCACCCGCAGACGGACGGTCAGACGGAACGCGTTAATCGTGTTGTGGAGGATATTCTCCGGAGTTTATGTCCGGATTCTCCAAAGATTTGGAGTGAAATACTCCCGATGGTTGAATTTGCTATCAACAATTCGGTACATGCATCTACGGGGTTTACCCCGTTTTACGTGAACAGATTAGTGAATCCGAGGGTTCCGTTGACGCCACGTGTGTGTGGCCCAGGGCTTGAGGGGGGAGGATTCCCCGATGTCATCCCTGTATTTGTGCGAAAGCACATCGATAAGTTCTTATCGACGCGCCTTATGTCTTACGACACGTCTGCGATGCCATGGCGGAAAGCCAAGACAAGCATAAGGAGCAAACTGACCGCAAGGGGCGGCGTAACAAAAAGGTATACAAAGTGGGAGAAAGTGTTTTATTAAACGCTAAAAAACTTCCTACACATGCAGTTTCAAATGTGTTGCGCAATAAACTGCGCCCCAGGTTTGTGGGACACTTTAAGGTACTAGCCCGAAAGGGCTTATCGTATACCTTGGACATCCCGAAGGTGATGCGTACGCATCCAACCTTTTATGTCGGTATGCTTAATCCATACCAGGACCCGGAGGCGGGCCCCCTCCTGGAGGAGGGTGGAAAGGCGGATATCCGTAAGGGACCGCAGGGCGAAGTAAGCCCGAAAGGGCTAAAATGCGACCACGAAGCTCCGCAACGGTCGTCTCGAGAGAGGCAATCCGCCTCTCGAAGCGATCAGTGGCATCCCGCTCATCGCGGATCCCCTCGTGGAGATCATGGATGCGAAGGCTGTGTCGATCACAGCGCGCGCGAATCTCACGTCGCAATTGTGCGACCTCCTCCTCCAATGCTCGATGCGGAGAGTACTCCACACTTTCATGTGGAGCGGCTGATGCCGCGGCGCCATCATCGGGGTCAAGCCCAGTATCTGGTGAAGTGGAAAGGTTATCCACACTCACAGAGTTCGTGGGAGTTCGAGACTCCCCTACGACAGGATTGCCGCGACGTCGTTGACGCTTTTGAGCGGAAGAATCCCGCTGTAGGTCAACGACCAGAGGGGCATGAGAAGCCCCTTTACTCCCAATAAGTGGGAGTTCGCCGGAGGCAGATGTGGCGATCACACTGTCTTCGGACACCATGGTGGAGACAGGGGCGCTGGCGCAGCGCGTGCGATACGGAGCACGTAGTTGCTCCATCGCTTTGGCTCTGGCAAATGCCAGGCGCAACACCCTCTCCACCCAAATGTCTCGACGGGAATAGCTGTCATGCAGCTCCTCGAAGCTGGGGAGAAGATTCTCCCCTTCCGCCCAAGCGCGGAACTTCTTCTCTGCATCATCGGCACTTTCTCCCGGAGAAAGAACGAAAGGAACCTCGCGGAGGTTCTAAACAGAGGCACCCTGTGCCTGCCTGTTTAAGCGCTCTCGGTATGAGACGCTAGTGAACTGCTTTTGTGTAAGCAGTTGTTGCCGGAGTTTCTCACGGCGTTCGCGTTGATACGGCTGTTCAGCCGCGGGGCCAGGGGTATAGGACGCTAAACTAGTCCTTATCAAACGACTGGCCCACATTGGAAGGTCACGAGGACGATCAAAATTATAAGCCGCCCTTGACGGGCGTTTGGGGCCGCGTAACGCAGCCCTTAGTGCCTGTGCGGCAAGTTGGGTGTCTTGAGCTGCGTCCAGCTTATTAGTGACGAACGCCTTTGGAGATTCGGATGTATCATCCGATATGGGCAGGGGTGCCGCAATGGTTAGTTCATTTTCCCCACGTGTGGGGAATGGATTAGGCTGCCGACAACGCCGTTCGGCGCTGTCGGAGCGGCTCACCACTGGGGAGGTATCCCCAAAGGCATCCACCTCCGAGTTTTTGGAGTAGTCTACCTCTTTTATAGGAGACGCCATACCACCACTGGAAGTGTACATATGGAGGGCCAGAGGAACTGGCGTTGGAGTTCTCCAACAAGATTTTGATTATTGCGTAAGCAATAGTCTTGATGGGGGAGGATATAACGGGGTTACATTCGTGTAACACTGAGTGTTGGTGTACATGAGTACACCACGGTTGAGGCCAGTATTGGCCGGGTTGAAAGGTTTCGAACCTTTGGTTATTTTAACCAATCAAGGCAGGGGCCCTTGCTGTGGTGCTGTGTCAGCCATCCACGTGTCAGTACACAGGTGTATACACTACATTTTAGCTAGGTACGAATTACGAATATTCTACTTAGTATTACATATAGTTTATATTAGTTTAAATTAATTTAGGCTAATTACATATTAAATATATTCAGTTTACATTTCACTCTATTTTGCGGACGTGCGACCTCGACCGGTCGCACGCGCAGTGAGTGTCGTAGGTAAGAGGGAGCCCTCCCTTTACTTACATCCCGTAAAGGGAATACAGCCGTTAAGGCTAAGTCGTAAACTAACCCGGGAATCTTGCCCCCGAGTAGGAGAACTCTCCTACTAAGCCCTTTACAAGGGCGTATCGGCTCAGTAGCGGTAGCTACCGCTTTAAGGAAGAGTCTTCCTCTGTGCGCTAGCCGCACCGTGCGTATACGCACCGGCTACAATGTATATACAGTCCGGTATGGGACTACATACACACTTCAAGTGAAGCGCGACCATTGTGGTCACTTATGAATTTATGCATTTTTAGCTACTTTGGAATTTTATCTTTATATTTACTTTGGGAAAAACTAAACAGTACCGTGTCCAAAGGCCCCGACTAGGGGCACACCCCACTTTTGCTAGGGGCACACCCCACTATAATAAAATACCGGCTAATAATAAATACCGGCTAATAATACCGAACCTGCGTAGGTGCTTAAGAACAAACTAATATGGACATATAGAAACAGGAGCACACAGCAGCTTGTGTTGTGTACCGAGTCGCGATCTTCCAGCTTCACGTATTATACAGTACAGTAGCTATTTTTTCGGAAGCAGGACAGTGTCAACATGGTCCAAGTGGACACAGTACGGAAAGGGGTATCACACATTGTGTAGGGATGCATGCGAGCCCAAGCCTTTGGACTCGCTTTTGGGTCAATGGAATGGTAGGGCGATGCGGCCTGGGGATCTCGAGCGGCATTTACGTCCAGCTGTCCTGAGAAGGAATCTGTCCGTCTTAGGAACGTCAAGAAGAAGAGCACCTCACCGTTGCAGGAAGCAGAAAGTAGCATGTCTTCACGAACTACGTCGTTTATGGTGAGCGCCTTGCTCTCTCTATATATTGCGTGATTATGGCAGTCAAGGACCTGGTACTACTACATCAGGACCAACAGTGGACTACTCCAGATGGCATTGGAACAAGATCACCACTCAAGTAAGAACGGTCGTAGAATTCAGCCTTCTCTACGTATTCAAGGGATATTGCTAGGAGTGTTTTCACGCACGAGTGGCAAAAATTCAACCAGAATGGGCATACGACATCTATACGTCCCGCCGTGCACAAAAGTGTTAGTTCAGAGTAGCAGCACATTTGCGACGGTTTGTAGTAGCTGATTCAACAAACAGAATCGGCTTGATTTTTTGGCTCGCCATTTTCAGGCGCGGCCTGAAAATGTTTCACCGAAGTTGTCGCCGTATTTAGAGGAAATGACAACACACTATGCGCTTTGCGATGCTGTAAAACTAACTAGTACCAGATGTGAAAAGAAAGCCATCGAGATGTGGATGTGAAAAAAGTATTCGAAATGCATTAAACACTTCCGTCCGAATTGTGACTGATTGCTCATAACTGCCAGTTGCAAGGAGTTCATCAATGTGTCACTCTGAAGTCAGGAGATCACTGCAGCGAGAGCCCAAAGCTACTGGCACGGATGAAGATGCCATGATTTGGTGCACAGCTAAAATATTTCTCGCCGTCAATGGTGCCGCTGTTCTTGCCTTTTTTTACAAAGTAACCCTAACCCTAGGGGGGGTGCCTTATTATTAGCTGGTATTTTATTATAGTGGGGTGTGCCCCTAGTCGGGGCCGTGTCCAAATTAGGCTTATTTAAAACTCAATTTTACTCAATTTTGATTGGCTGTTTTCAGCCTGCAGGGTTTAGTGTTTAGAGCTGTTTGTTGGTTGGTTGAAACAGCCAATCAAAATCGTTGGTTGATTGAAACAGGCAATCAAAATCGAGTAAAATCGAGTTCTACATAAGCCTAATTTGGACACGGTACTGTTTAGTGGACGTCTTTACACTTTTATTAGTAGTTTAGGTTAGGTTCTTAAGTACGCATTCATAATTAGTATATTTCTTACCTTAAAGCACGCATTTATACCGTATCCAGCTCCCGTGCGCCCTGATCAAGTAGGACCCGCTTCGTTCATAGAAACTTCCTCCCAGACGGTTAAGGCACTAACGGGCGATACTGTCACAACTGGAATTTGCACGTGCCCTCAATTCGTGTCAACTTCCTACATCGTCTTTGGTGTTTAGATATGTGTCGCTCGAATGAGCGTTCTCTAAGCGACATCCGTTCTCCACCTTTGCCGGGTTTCTTCCGAGAACCTCTAGCCATTCTCGGTGCTAAACCGTCGTATGTTGAATGTCGTGGGGGGGGGTTTGCTCGTATCGGTACATCTTCTGGTCCTTTCCCTGCATATCCTCGCATCGATCGCTGCGAAAACCGATTTTGCCTTGCGTCCGTGTCCATTGCGAGTGGCTGTTTCGTTGAGTTTTGAACCATGAGGATCCAGCGCGTCGACTACTTGCTCTTGATTGCATCCTACCAATGCGTTTTTTGTGAGTATGGATTGTCCATTGGATGTCGTAGTCACCGAGATCCAACCTTGTTCATCACGAGCTTGGAAGCGGTGTGTCTTCCTTATCGCACACTTGTTGGGGTCCTTCGCGGTTCCGAGTGATCGTGACCGACAGCGTCTTGTTGTCCACATACCGCCGCGAAGAAAGCATCTTCAATGATGCCGATGCACACCATCAAGACAACGTAACTAAACAAGATGAGGTAGCTGTAGACGTAGAGTTGCCCAATCCAAGGCGTATACGCAACGTCGTGGAACGTGTCGTGAATCTCATCGCCATTCGCCACGGAAAATAACGTCGTGGCGGTAACACTGGCACTTTGGAAGCGAGGGACCTTTGCGCCAAACATGACGGTTCCAAAGAGCACAAAGCCCACAAAGATGGGGAAGACACCGAGGAGGAATTGCACGACACGTGGCAAACCGCGTCGAAGCGTACGTCCGAGAATGTGAAAGCGCGAATGGTCGTGAAAGTAGCGCACGAGACTGCCCCATTGGAGTGCACAGCAGCAGGCAAAGGTAAAGCAGAGTGTATCACTGAGAGAGAGTCGATAAGCGTGTCGCCACGTGGCACCGAGACACACGACCGTCGCGACGTTCACACTCAAGATGAACCATAGCCAGAAATCAGTGGCCACCGTTCGCACTCGATGCGGAGCCGCGTCCCGTTCCAACGCCATCCATTTCAAGCCAAACTCCAGTGCCTGCTGCCACAACCAACGTGTCAATCATATCACACGTTACATCAAGGACAAACACGGCACGATTCAGTACCCAAACGTGCCTGATAGAGACCAACCACGACGAGTGTCACCCCATTCAACGCGACGCTCGTGTCGAAGAAGACGCGCGGCATGGCTTGCTCCCGTTCCTTTTTTCTTCTTCCATCCGGTCGCACCATGGGGACGGGCACGAGATGATACCTTAGCGTCACCTCTAAATGCCCTTGATTCAGTAGATCGTAACGGATCACGACGATCCACTGGAACGACTTCTTGTCTCCACTTCTTTCCGCGTCGTCCGTGGACTGCGTCGTCCTCTTTCTCTCCTTGACACCAATGACGAGCTGGAGTTCCATTGCGTCCAGCGCATCAAAGAACGCGCGCGTTTGCTCCTGCTGCGCGGCGTCGGCGCTCAAGCGCAGGGGCGCAGGCCACTCGTCCGGCTTCGAGGTCGTGGTGATGTTATAGACCTCGTCGACCCGCTTGTCTCCGACCTCTGCTCGTACCGTCAGAGCGGGCGGTGGGATCCACGGAGAAGGCGCCTCCTCCTTCCCAAAGACGACATAGGACTCGAGCGCGACGTCCGCGAGTTGAAAGTAATTGCGAAGCACGCCATGGACGTGCTCCCGCGTCTCGTGGATCGTAAACAAGGCGCCAACGGGCAACGCGGACGCACAAAAGCCTTCGTCGTCGACATTGGCGGCAATTTCTTCTTCAATGTCGAGCACAAAGTGCGGCAGCGTCACGATCGCGGCCACGTCGTCCCGTGTCGTGCGCACGTCCACGTAAAACAAGAGGCGCATCCACTCATTGGCCATGGCGCGTTGAAACGGGTGCAAGGTCGCGTCCAAGTGGACGCTGCGCAACGTCACGAGCATCGCGGCCGTCACGTGAAGCACGAGCCGAAGCACGGATAGAGACGTCGGGAGCTGGCCGGTGGGGGGCATGTTAGGTGGGGTCCAAGTGGGGAAGAGGATAGAGACACGGATGCCCGAAACAGTCGAGCCAATGGATATAAATATATGTATATATAAGTATGATGTAGGGACTAGTGTCAAGGCTACACACGATCGAGAGTGCCTTTATGAAGCTGGCAGGTCGATAGAGCCTGCTAGTGAAAAAGGGTCTCAAGCTAAGATGGGGCATAATCATCAAGCTATAGTTACTATGTCTATCCTACCCTCTCCTCTATCCGTCCGTGCGTGGTTGGTTCCTACCTTTGTATTATTGACTCGTAGTCTATACGTTAGTATCGTCGCTGGAAGCGGCGATAGCAGGATGGCACGAGACGGGATGTCACTTAATGCCGGGAGGCATTCCGCGTTACCTAACGCGGTCGTCCCGTTGGAGCTAAAGGACACACGAGCCGAGACATTCAAGGCACGTGGATAGAGTCGAAGCTTTACGACCAATGTCTCTAAAACCACTTGGGGGTCCTTTTCTTGAGCTTGGAGCATGTGATTGAGCACTTCCAGTGCCTCCTCCGTGGTAAAAAGCGGGTGGCTCCTTGTGGGTGGGACGCTCCCACTGGGGCTCGTAAACGCAGCCACCGCTGCGGCAATGCCAGCCAAGACATCAGCAGAAGCTTCAGGAGGCACAAACACTTGAGCCAGTGCGGTCGCTAGATTCCCTGCTTCGGTGGAAGTGAGCGTGATCACCCGGTCAAGCACCAGTGGACAAGACGAAGGTGGACAAGGCAAGTGGATGATCTTCTGGTCCTGCTCCCTTGGCGTAAACGGACCACTTTCGATCTCGGCTACGTCGTCACAACGTGTCTGGGATCCTTCCGGGCTTTCTTTTCCTGGTTGACAAGCGATCATCACGTCCCCCTCGTAACACCGTGAGGACGAGGTGTACGCTGCCAACATGTTTTCAAACGTTGCGTCTTCTTCGGGTGTCCATCGCTGGTCCACATTGGTAAACGTACCTTGTCGTTCCTTGCTACGTTCTTGGAGCTGAACAAAGTACCGGTGCGCGTGATGGACGACATGAACCATGTCTCGCGTCCCGACGGCACGCGTGATACAGTGCCACGCTTCCCGAACACTGGAACATGGACGTCGTCCCACTTGCTCCAGCGCGAGCACAAAGCGCTCGTGTTCGTTGGGCGTCCAAGGACTTTCACACTGACGCGAGAGCATGGGGCGAGTGCTTCCGTCGGGCGACGACGAGACGGGCGAACGCTTGTGCCCCATGATGCTGAAGCTTCGAAGGAGGTAGTAGAATGCTGCACATGGTTCGAACGCGACCGACTGAGAAACAAACGGCCCCCCTAACGGATAGAGAAACGTCGAAAAAAAGCACGGTTACGAAGTATGTCGACGGACGGCATCGTCGTGCGCAACATGTTGGCAAGGGCCTCAGTATATACTAAAGAGAGAGGACGAGGCCATCCCTTTTTCGGGTGCTGACGTTACAAAACCTTCGAGCGGATGTCCATTAGACACGCGGCACGTGGACGACAGGCCCCTTTGATGCGCGTCGCGAGGAGCGACCGCCCTATGCTGTGTGAGTATAGAGAAAAAGAGTACAAGTGTACTATTATAATTAAAAATGTAGTCCCAAATCTTGAATCACAAAAGTTAGTCCCAAATCTCGAATCACAAAATCCGGATATGAAAAGATTGAAACCACCGAGGTTCCGTCCTTTGAAAGAATCGTCGATTGGACCATCCATCGTAATTCTTTTCCAGCACTTGAGTATTGCACAATCGTGGAGTGGGGAGAAGGCGTGGAAGGGGGACACTTTAGGCAGATTACTCTCCGCCATCATCGTCAACTCTGTCGCGTTATCCGCTTGTGCGGTTTTGAAATCTTTCCAAACTAGAACACCCACGGAGTACGAGATAACCATCTCTTGGGGATGGTTTTCGTTTATCACTTTTCTGACTAGACTGATCAGATAGCCCTGATCACACCTTGATCGTGGCTGATGTGATGATCGCTTGTGTAGCCGGGTGCGTACACGCACGGTGCGGCTAGCGCACAGAGGAAGACTTTCCTTTAAGCGGCGTTCGCCGCTACTTAGCCGATACGCCCTTATAAAAGGGCTTAGTAGGAGAGAGCTGTCCTACTCGGGGCCAAGATTCCCGGGGTGGTTTACAGATAGCTTTCGCTAACCCCTTGTGACAAGGCTTCCCTTATAAAGGGAGGAAGCGTAAGGGAGAACTCCCTTAGGCTAAAATACTCCCTGCTCGCGCGACCGGGCGTGGTCGCTCGCCTAACAGTCTTAATTATTTTTGTAAACTAATTTATATTTAATATATGTAATTAGCCTAAATTAATTAAACTAATGTAAACTATATGTAATACTAAGTAGAGCTTATTCAAGTCGTACCTAGCTGAAATGTAGTGTACACCACCTGTGTACTAACACGTGGCTGGCTGCCACGCCTCCACCAAGGGCTCCTGCCCTGATTGGTTAAAATAACCAATAGGTCCAAACCTTTCGGACCGGTCAATACTGACCCCAACCGTTGTGTACTCACGTACACCACCAACTAAATGTGACTCGAATGTAACCCTGTTACATCCTCCCTCATCAAGACTATTGCTTACGCAATAAACAAAATTTTGTTGGAGAACTCCAACTGCCAGAACCTCTGGCTGACCATGAGCACCTTCAGTGGTGCTATGGAAGATAACTATTCCGATAACTCTGAAGTGGATGCCCTTGGGGATATCTCCCCAACGGCTGACCACTCCGACAGCGCCGAACGTTGCTGTCGGTAATCCAACCCATTCCCCACACGTGGGGAAAACACACTAACTCGTGCGCCACCTTTACCCACTAGGGGTGAAGCATCCGGATCACCGCAGGAGACTATCACCAATCTCCGGCCTCGGTTCATGTGGCCCGACGTGCCGTACGGGCACGGAAGGAACCTCGTGACCCTCAAAAGAGGGCTAAGAACGCGGTCAAGAGGGGTTTAGCCTCCTATACCCATGGTCCAGCGGCTATATTGCCGCGTGAAATTGCGCGCCGGAAACAACTCCGGGCCAGACTGCTAACGCAGAAGCAGTTCACTGCTACCTCATATCGAGGGCGCCTCGAGAAACAGACACAGGTTGCCTTTGTTGGGAACCTCCGCGAGGTTCCCTTCGTTCTCCTGCAAGGAGAAGATTCCAAAGAGGCAGAGCAGAAGTTCCGCGCTTGGGCGGAGGGGAGAAACGTCTCCCCGAGTTTTTAAAGCTGTACAACAGCTATTCCGAACGTGACGTTCGGATAGAGAGGGCATTCCGCTTGGCGTTTGCCAAAGCCATGGGGCAATTATGTGCCCCTTATCGCATGCGCTATGCTAGCGCCCGTGCCCTCACTGCGGTGCCGGAGCACAGTGCGGGTTCCGCATCTGCCTCCGGAGAACTCCCAACTACTGGGAGTGAAGGGGCTTACCCCTCCCCTTTGGTCGTTGACTCACAGCGGGATTTTACCGCTCGAAAGCGTCAACGACGTCACGGCAATCCTGCAGCAGGGGAGTCTCGAACTCCCACGAACTCTGTGAATGTGGATAACCCTTCCTGTGGTGAAGTGACTGTAATTTACGGTTAAATGTATACGACAAGTATGCATCGGTCGCATATGATTGGATGGTTTTGGCCAATCACGTGATATTTAATGGTCCACGACATCATGGTCCACGACATCATGGTCCACGACAAGCCTGGATAAGTACGCAGGATATGGTCGCATATGATTGGATGGTTTTGACAAATCACGTGATATTTAATGGTCCATGACATCATGGTCCACGACATCATGGTCCACGACAAGCCTGGATAAGTACGCAGGCCTGGATAAGTACGCAGATCTGGATAATATCGAAGCCAGTGCTGAAGTAACCAAGAAGTAACAAGGTGAACAGATACTGGAGGTAGATATAGGATTTCTTAATACTTTTAATATAATCAATTTTCCCCCTTTACGAGCAGTCGCCACACCAACCAAAAGAAACCTTTTCCAATCCTATACAAAAACTAAGTACAACCCGAGGACACCTTTAAGTGAACGCGTGTTACAGCGTAATAAGATCCTCTGCGGTTATCTAAGTTGAGGGGCAGCCTGAGTGTTACCAGGAAAGTGTCCATTTTCAGTGACTTTGTATTAAGGTTCGGACGTAAGTACTAAGAACCTGGGAAGTTTAAGCAAGAGAAGTGTATTGTATCGCTTCCTTGTGTTGTTTTTGATTGGAAACCTCGAAAATTTAAGTTCCTTCACGACAAATGGTGCCGCGACCCGGGTTTCACGTCGACTTAATATAATTTCACATACAAAATGGCTTTAGTATCTAGCGAGGGAGAGAAAGAGCTGGTTTTTAAGTTACAGCATTCTCAGGAGGAAGACCGTGAGATAACATACACTTTCTCTGAGGCCTGTGCAAGGATGGCACGATACCAACGGCATGTACTGAAGCTACCTGGGGATTCACATAGTTGGTTTTCATTATATGAGATTCGCAAGGTGGCAAAAGCTGCCCCTAATTTTAGATTCAGTGAAGAGCTTACTTCTTTTGGGGGATTAAAAGAATCAATCGAAGCTATTGAAAAGCTGCTTCGAAATTGTGGCTATGAGTTTGTGCGACGAGAAGAACTCGATAATGCATGTGACTTTAATCTGGATCGTACCGCGAAAGATATTGGTCTGATGGTGTCACTAATATTAGCGGAAAACCAGTGGGAAACATCCTGGATGTTTTATCGGAAAGAGGCTACGGATGTCAGTCCAAATTATTACATTGTGGCAGACACCACACATACACCGGTAAAAGAGTCTAAACCACCGGGCATGCAGGAACTGTGCAATGACGATGAGTTGGAAGACACTGTGGATTGGAGATCAAAAACCGAACGTCGAGTAAGGAAGAAGTTGGAATTTTCCTCGGATGAAGATGAGATCATGTCACCGCCACGACCAACGTCGAAAAAACAGGACCCAGTGTGGCAAATTTAGTCCAGTTGATGCAAGATGGGCATTTAAGTTTGGAGGAGTTGACGAAAATTACCGCATCTCTGTCCGCTAGTCGCACGCCAGATACTACGAGAGGAGCGACTAATGCGACACACCGAAAATCGGCAGCTCCGGATAGAGCATACCCCTACCCACCAAAACCATCAAGATATGGCATGTCGAGTGGGAGACATAATATGTGGGCATCATCTGGTCAGCCTGTCACAGCCATTATCCAGAATACAGAAATCAAGGCATTCGACGGTAATAGGCAAGACGCGGGAAGTGCAAGGGCATGGATAACAAGATTTCTCCATGTGGCAAACATTTCACGTTGGGATGACGATCAACGGCTAGGGATGTTTGTGGATAGCTTGACGAATACGGCGTCTTGGTGGTATGAGCAGTTAGCGGATACGGTGAAGTATGATTGGGATACAGTGATAGACTTGTTTCAACGGAAGTTTTGCGTGGATAAAGTCTCGCCTCGGTTATGTATTCGAGATTGACCCAGAAACAAGATGAGCCAGCAACCACATATATGTATCGTCTAAATGCCGCTGCGTTACGAGCTGGAATGGATTTCCGAGACGTCTATAACGCCTCATCGTTGTACGAACACATCCAACAATTCTTTGACACTATTCATGATCGTGTCATACAAATGCAGTATCAGCATTTGACATTTAATAATGTTGAAGAATTGGAAAGGGTGTTGACGAAACATGAGGCACGTTTGACAAGGCCAGGGAAGAAAACGACTGCGCGCAAGGGTGCCGAAGTGATATACGAAGATGCGCAACCCAGTGTACACATGATGGGCGGTGAAGTACATACAATGCAGCGGACTCATAATAATAATGATGGGGGCGTGGTATGTGAACACTGCAATCGAAAGGGACATGATAAGGAGAAATTTTGGAGGTTGCAGACGTGTGAGCATTGCAAAACTGTTTGCCACGATATAAAGTATTGTCGGAAGTTCATCGAAGAGATGGCCGAGATGCGGAGCAAGATGAAGTCCGGGGAACTGATTAAGGATCAAGTGGCCGCACAGTTAAATGCCTAACCCCACAGTGCGTTGCGACCACTGTCAAAAGAAAAGGGGGGGGCATTGTCGAGCAATGTGAAAGCAACACCGCGTTCACCATTCATCATAAAGGAAAACAAGAAAAATAATACATTTTGCATGGAAGAATCACTCACTATGGACGAGGATCAAGAAACGACGAAAATACAAGAAAAAGAGGATACACAAGTTACATTTGAAGAAAAAGAAGAAGAAAAAGAAGACGCATCAGCGACTACCGAAACAGCAGATGTCTCGGCTTATGCCAATGCAGATGGTCCTCCAGAAAGGGATAAGAGTGAGGACCCCCCGGAGTCGACTGCTAAATCGTTCGACGACTTCAGAAGTAATCCAAGTAATGAGGCACAAATGGATACCACTGAAGTCACTGTTGGGGAAGATGGTGGATATCGGTCACCACAAGTATTTGTGATCACTCGAAACATGAGTAAACCGAAGAAAGGACATCGTCAACACCAAGGAAGTGAGACCGTGGAACAAGGGGCGGACATAAATGGTGGTTCATACTCTGTGGAAGATAATGCTGTTGAATCTAAATGAAGTCGGAACCCAGCAGAAGAGGATGCATCTGAGGCTGAGATGTAGAATCCTCACAAGATAAAAAGTATAAGGAGAAAAATAACAAGACATTCAAGAAAATAGCAAGAAAAATAAAACCAGTGTGACAAGACCCTGAAGATGTAGTGCATCCCTATCACGAACCCATGTTGGTTGTGATGAGTAGAATGCGGATCCGAGTTGGTTGCATTAGGTGGCATAACAAAAAGAAAAGCAGAATGCAAAAAGAAAAATACATGTTTGAACAAGGACTGGAAGTTTGCTGGAACATGTGGATGAGTCACGACGCAATTTAATTTTGCTGACGCAATATGGTTAACTATGACGATGGTAATATGGAGAGTAAGCCTATGAGTGCTCCATGAATCAGTATTAAGATGTGAAATTCGCGTACTAATGAGATCGTACGAAGCGAAACCTGTCAGGGTGCTAAAGGTGTGAAACCTGTACGGCAACAACAAAGATCGTACGAAGAGAAACCTGTCAGGGTACTAAAGGTGTGAAACCTGTACATCCATTGAAAACAACACGGAGAACCGCATAACAAGACAAAGATCGTACGAAGAGATACCTCACGAGGTCCCAAGGGTGCAAAACCTGTACGGCGGCAACAAGATGATACGAAGAGATACCTATCACGGTCCAAAAGGTGCAAAACCTGTACATCTAACGCAACATGATATGACTATACCTGTGCGTCAACGAATACCGTACGAACAGATACCTCACGAGGTCCCAAAGGTGCAAAACCTGTATGGAGAAGCGCAAGGTGTTAATAAAAAACAAGCGAGCCACAAGGACAGTAAACCTGAGTGTAACGAAGCGATTGAACCACCTGTTACACAGAGGAAGGTGATACATATTAAGGGAAGAAGAAGAGAGTATAATGCTATGGTTGGAAGGGCACTCACCGGATGGAGTCATACATGACAAGTTGTTGGAGTTCGGAGTACACGTGCGTAAGTTTGAGGACGCGCGGACTACCTGTGGAGGCTGAGCATGGTATACCTAATTTTGGATGAGATTATAAGGGGTTTTCAAGTGGAGTTTTCTGGCCAATCACGGGATATTTCATGGTCCACGACATCATGGTCCACGACAAGCCTGGATAAGTACGCAGGATATGGTAGCATACGATTGGATGTTTTTGGCCAATCACGTGATATTTAATAGTCCACGACATCATGGTCCACGACATCATGGTCCACGACATGATCGTCCACGACAAGCCTGGATAACTACGCAGGATAGGGTCGCACCTGATTGGATGGTTTTTGGCCAATTACGTGATATGTACTCGTCCACGACATACTCGTCCACGACATACTCGTCCACGACAAACATGGAATAGTATGCAGATATATGTTCGCATCTGATTTTATGGTCTTTGGCCAATCACGTGATATGTGTTTGTCCACGACATGTTTGTCCACGACAGTTCTGGATGAGTACACAGATATACGTCTGTATACAAGGGGATTTTTGGACCAATCAAGTGACATATCTCTGATACGACAGGATCTCTGAAACGTGATACCCTACAATTTGGTCGTAGAACTCGATCTGCTATTACGCCTGTTTGGAGCCACGGCTTACGCCGATCCGCGTCACACACTTGTGTAGCCACATTGAAGGGATACAGCCCATACCGCGATTACTGGACCTTACGCCTCCGACTACTACCGCTGTTCGTACTTATTGACTGAGACGAGATCGTATTGGGTGCACTCAGAGTGAGGATTTACCGGCGGGAACCTCGTTTTCGTACTACGGTGATGTAACGACTCCCCCACGACAGCGCCGAAGCGTTTACCGCAAGCGATCGTATTTTGAACCATTCCTTGGTGACTCGCACCTGATTAGGGCATTCGGTCTCTACGGGCTTTGAACCCGCAATCAACCGCGTGGAGGGATGCCATCCTTCCCACTACACCATTTTGGTGCTGGTGAACAATGGTGTTAACCTCCCATTTATAGGGGTTTTACACAACTTTACACAATTTTGCCTGCTACATTAAGCATTAACCTGGACAGCTCGAACGAGAAGGAATTGTTGGAACTCAACGCCCATAGTTTTAGTATTGGGGCGCAATATGTTGCCGGCGCGAAGGAAATGGAGCCCGTTTTGTCCCCAAGAGTGTAATGATGCAGATGCCAGACGTTTTGGTTGCTGGATCAGACCTAAGTTTATCATTGATTGCGTTGTGGAGAAGCGGTTAGTTACATACAGACTACAACGCTAAACCAATTCTGACGTCGTCTTGAAAGCCGCTTAGAGCAAGAAGCCTTACAGCGCCAGGCACAAGTTGATTTAGTTCTTGAACAGTTGCACCGTCTTTTGGATGAAATCGATGAAAATGGAAATGGATGAATTAAGCTGGGTGAGCTTCTTCTCTTACTCCGCCGCGTTAAGGTTGGTGACGTGTCGGCGGCATTAACTTATGTCTCATCGGAACTGCATAAGGAGCGTGTGAAGAGGGAATGTATTGCGTCTGCACCCCGCATATTTTGGGATTATTATTTCATAGTCGCGACTCGATATGTTTTTTGAACGCGAGAGTACCTGGAAAAGATTGATGAACATATGCAAGAAGAGTGATGTTCCGGTTTTTTGCTACGACTATGAATGAAGATTATTCACGTAAATATCTGAAGTATGGCAATTAAGAAGTAAATGGATTGCTTGCTTTTGCTCGCTGACGCTGAAGCTACGCAAGGGGCGGTTGTGGTGAAGTGACTGGAATTTACGGTTGAATGTATACGACAAGTATGCATCGGTCGCATACGATTGGATGGTTTTGGCCAATCACGTGATATTTAATGGTCCACGACATCATGGTTCACGACATCATGGTCCACGACAATCCTGGATAAGTACGCAGGCCTGGATAAGTACGCAGATCTGGATAATATCGAAGCCAGTGCTGAAGTAACCAAGAAGTAACAAGGTGAACATATACTGGAGGTAGATATAGGATTTCTTAATACTTTTAATATAATCAAATTTCCCCCTTTACGAACAGTCGCCACACCAACCAAAAGAAACCTTTTCCAATCCTATACAAAAACTAAGTACAACCCGAGGACACCTTTAAGTGAACGCGTGTTACAGCGTAATAAAGATCCTCTGCGGTTATCTAAGTTGAGGGGCAGCCTGAGTGTTACCAGGAAAGTTTCCATTTTCAGTGACTTTGTATTAAGGTTCGGACGTAAGTACTAAGAACCTGGGAAGTTTAAGCAATAGAAGTGTATTGTATCGCTTCCTTGTGTTGTTTTTGAGTGGAAACCTCGAAAATTTAAGTTCCTTCACGACATCCCACTTCACCAAATGCT
Source organism: Peronosclerospora sorghi (assembly GCA_026184515.1). NCBI lineage: Eukaryota > Oomycota > Peronosporomycetes > Peronosporales > Peronosporaceae > Peronosclerospora > Peronosclerospora sorghi. The sequence goes on along the minus strand of CM047589.1, from coordinate 4,690,468 downwards.
GGATTTGACCCCGATGATGGCGTCGCGCGATCAGACGCTCCACACGTCCTGTCGTACCTTACGGCTAACCACCTTTTGCTTGTCTTCTTTCCGCCATGGCGTCGCAAACGTGTCGTAAGACACTAAGGCGCGTCGATAAAAACTTATCGATGTGCTTTCGCACAGATACAGGGCTGACATCGGGGAATCCTCTCCCCTCAAGCCCTGGGCCACACACACGTGGCGTCAACGGAACCCTCGGATTCACTAATCCGTTCAAGTAAAACGGGGTAAACCCCGTAGATGCATGTACCGAATTGTTGATAGCAAATTCAACCATCGGAAGCATCTCACTCCAACTCTTTGGAGAACCCGGACATAAACTCCGGAGAATATCTTCCACAACGCGGTTAACGCGTTCCGTCTGACCGTCCGTTTGCGGATGATCCGCAGTGGACATGAGGAGCTTAGTGCCTAGCACCTTAAACAACGCTTCCCAGAATTGTCCCGTAAAACGGGGATCCCGATCCGACACAACGGAATCGGGTGGACCATGCTGTCGAAAGACACGGTCTAGGAACACTTTCGCTGTTCCTTGTCCATCAATGGACTCTGTCACCGCCGCCAGGTGAGCCATCTTGCTCAAACGGTCTACAAAGACCAAAATGCCGGTGTAACCGGCCTACGGAAAAACCGAAGAAAAATCCATACTAATGGATTTCCAACACTCTGTTGGAGGAACTAAGCTCGCCAAAGGCGCAGATGAACTTGCAGAGGGTTTAACCCTCTGACACGTCTCACAGGTGCGTATATACGCACCGACCCATTTATACATGTTGGGCCACCAATACAAAGAGCTTAAAGCGCTGTAGGTCTTATCCCGACCTAAATGACCCCCGGTAGGGGCGTCATGTGCCTCAAAGAGGACTCTATACTTCAGATCCTCATCATGAGGAACTACCACCCGCGGAGTGTCCTCCGCGCTCGTGTTATAATATAGCAGACCGTCACAGTACCTGTAACGGTGTAAACGAGCTTTAGCTTGACTTGACAGGGTCGGCGCAGACGAGCCAAGACCCTTTTCACCTAACGCGCTGATTAGCGCCGTACACTGTGGGTATTTCTCATACGCCAGGCGTATGAGATCCACCACAGACGTGGTGACGAATGTCGCGTGAGCGAGATCGTAATCGGGACGACGCGATAACGCGTCCGCAAGCACGTTCTGCTTGACAGGTTTATACTGAACCTCAAACTTGTACTCCGCAAAGAAGGAGATCCAACGGGCCATTCGTTGCGAGAGATGAGGCGACTTTGTCGCTGTCCGTAAGGACGCGTGGTCAGTATAAACCACGAACGGCTTTGAGACAAGTAGGTGAACCCTAAATTTGACAAGAGCATACTTCATTGCAAGTAGATCCTTGTCATGAACGGGATAGTTCCATTCCGCAGCTTTAAGCTGCCTCTACTCAAACGCAATCACGCGTTCCCTTCCTGCATCGTCTGCTTGTAACAAAGCACATCCGAATACGAAATCGGAGGCGTCGCAGACGACACTAAATGGTTTCCCAGAATCTGGTAGATCAAGAACGGGAGCTTTCAACAATCTCCCCTTTACCGCTTCAAAAGCGTTTTGGTGTTTGGTTTCCCAACACCAATCAACATCCTTCTTAAGAAGGTCGGTCAATGGCTTCGCCATTTCAGCGTAGTTCTCGCTGTACTTGTGGATATAATTGGCTAATACAAGCCACTTCCGTAAATCTCTAAGATTTACAGGCAAGTCCACTCCACAATGGATTTCACCTTCGCGGTATCCGCCCGAACTCCATCCTTACCGATGAAGCATCCGAGGAAATGAATTTCCTCAGCACCAAATATACATTTGGATGCGTCGCATATAACTTAAGCTCTCGCATACATTCGCGCACAGCTCGATGGTGTATAAGGTGCGTCTGAACATCAGCCAAGTCGCCTTCCGCATGACTAGAACGAATATATCGTCGAAGTACGTCTGAGCGTACTTCCTATGAGGGCGGAAGAGTTGAGTCACCAAGCGATTGAAAGTCGCTGGTGCATTTGAAAGCCCTTGTGGCATAACAAGCCACTCCCACATTATGCCACTAGGCGTGCTGACCGCTGTAAGCGGAATATCGGACGCTCGCATGAGCACCTGATAATACCCGTCCACCAGATCTAAGGCACTGTATACAGTACAGCCCGCCATATTATTCTGGAGTACATCCTTCCGAGGAATCGGAGTCTGTATGGGTACTGTAGCTGCATTCAGATTGTTGTACGGATGCATGATGCGCCACTTTCCGTTCGGTTTACGAACACAAAAGGTGGGAGATGAGTGAGGAGACTTGCTCTCCCGTACCATCCCTGCCTCTTCTTTCCCTTTGAAGAATGCGTCGATGACGTCGCATTGCTCCTTGGGGAGAGGCCACTGCCTAGTGACGCAGTATTTGGTTCCAGGAACCAAATCAATTTCATGTCGGACTCCCCGATCCGGTGGTAACCCCATCGGCTGGTTGTCACTAATGACATCTCCAAATTCCTTTAATAACGAATGGTAAGGGTCCTCAGGATCCGCGAGGACTGAGGCCGCTTCGGGCATTCAATGCCGGTTTGGTTTGCACCAAAACTGACTCGTCCATCGTGGATGAGGAGTTCAACTCCTCTTCCGGACGCAACAAGACGACCTCGTCGATTTCATCTGCTTTCAAAGCAGTCTCAAACTCGTTGAAGGACATCTCCTCCAATTTCAACAGTTCGCCTACCCCAGGCAACCGTTCCAGGCTTACGCCTTCTGTGACAATACCTGTCACACTATTCAGCATCCGATAGGACTGCTGACTACTGGCCTCGGGGCTCATCCCGAGACCCAGATGGGGGGAGTCAATTGCCCCATCTATTGGAAGCGCCACGCGCCTATCCACAGAGGTCTCTACCTCTACCACCGGTGACTCGCCGGTCTCACCTATAACGGCGTAGTCGGAATCATTTCCGACGTGCAAAAGAGACAAAATTCGGGTCTCTTCGCTTGGAAGCGCCTCGCGCTTA
>CM047589.1:4635258-4687026 GCA_026184515.1 Peronosclerospora sorghi | reverse complement strand
AGAAGTGTATTGTATCGCTTCCTTGTGTTGTTTTTGAGTGGAAACCTCGAAAATTTAAGTTCCTTCACGACATCCCACTTCACCAAATGCTGGATTTGACCCCGATGATGGCGTCGCGCGATCAGACGCTCCACACGTCCTGTCGTACCTTACGGCTAACCACCTTTTGCTTGTCTTCTTTCCGCCATGGCGTCGCAAACGTGTCGTAAGACACTAAGGCGCGTCGATAAAAACTTATCGATGTGCTTTCGCACAGATACAGGGCTGACATCGGGGAATCCTCTCCCCTCAAGCCCTGGGCCACACACACGTGGCGTCAACGGAACCCTCGGATTCACTAATCCGTTCAAGTAAAACGGGGTAAACCCCGTAGATGCATGTACCGAATTGTTGATAGCAAATTCAACCATCGGAAGCATCTCACTCCAACTCTTTGGAGAACCCGGACATAAACTCCGGAGAATATCTTCCACAACGCGGTTAACGCGTTCCGTCTGACCGTCCGTTTGCGGATGATCCGCAGTGGACATGAGGAGCTTAGTGCCTAGCACCTTAAACAACGCTTCCCAGAATTGTCCCGTAAAACGGGGATCCCGATCCGACACAACGGAATCGGGTGGACCATGCTGTCGAAAGACACGGTCTAGGAACACTTTCGCTGTTCCTTGTCCATCAATGGACTCTGTCACCGCCGCCAGGTGAGCCATCTTGCTCAAACGGTCTACAAAGACCAAAATGCCGGTGTAACCGGCCTACGGAAAAACCGAAGAAAAATCCATACTAATGGATTTCCAACACTCTGTTGGAGGAACTAAGCTCGCCAAAGGCGCAGATGAACTTGCAGAGGGTTTAACCCTCTGACACGTCTCACAGGTGCGTATATACGCACCGACCCATTTATACATGTTGGGCCACCAATACAAAGAGCTTAAAGCGCTGTAGGTCTTATCCCGACCTAAATGACCCCCGGTAGGGGCGTCATGTGCCTCAAAGAGGACTCTATACTTCAGATCCTCATCATGAGGAACTACCACCCGCGGAGTGTCCTCCGCGCTCGTGTTATAATATAGCAGACCGTCACAGTACCTGTAACGGTGTAAACGAGCTTTAGCTTGACTTGACAGGGTCGGCGCAGACGAGCCAAGACCCTTTTCACCTAACGCGCTGATTAGCGCCGTACACTGTGGGTATTTCTCATACGCCAGGCGTATGAGATCCACCACAGACGTGGTGACGAATGTCGCGTGAGCGAGATCGTAATCGGGACGACGCGATAACGCGTCCGCAAGCACGTTCTGCTTGACAGGTTTATACTGAACCTCAAACTTGTACTCCGCAAAGAAGGAGATCCAACGGGCCATTCGTTGCGAGAGATGAGGCGACTTTGTCGCTGTCCGTAAGGACGCGTGGTCAGTATAAACCACGAACGGCTTTGAGACAAGTAGGTGAACCCTAAATTTGACAAGAGCATACTTCATTGCAAGTAGATCCTTGTCATGAACGGGATAGTTCCATTCCGCAGCTTTAAGCTGCCTCTACTCAAACGCAATCACGCGTTCCCTTCCTGCATCGTCTGCTTGTAACAAAGCACATCCGAATACGAAATCGGAGGCGTCGCAGACGACACTAAATGGTTTCCCAGAATCTGGTAGATCAAGAACGGGAGCTTTCAACAATCTCCCCTTTACCGCTTCAAAAGCGTTTTGGTGTTTGGTTTCCCAACACCAATCAACATCCTTCTTAAGAAGGTCGGTCAATGGCTTCGCCATTTCAGCGTAGTTCTCGCTGTACTTGTGGATATAATTGGCTAATACAAGCCACTTCCGTAAATCTCTAAGATTTACAGGCAAGTCCACTCCACAATGGATTTCACCTTCGCGGTATCCGCCCGAACTCCATCCTTACCGATGAAGCATCCGAGGAAATGAATTTCCTCAGCACCAAATATACATTTGGATGCGTCGCATATAACTTAAGCTCTCGCATACATTCGCGCACAGCTCGATGGTGTATAAGGTGCGTCTGAACATCAGCCAAGTCGCCTTCCGCATGACTAGAACGAATATATCGTCGAAGTACGTCTGAGCGTACTTCCTATGAGGGCGGAAGAGTTGAGTCACCAAGCGATTGAAAGTCGCTGGTGCATTTGAAAGCCCTTGTGGCATAACAAGCCACTCCCACATTATGCCACTAGGCGTGCTGACCGCTGTAAGCGGAATATCGGACGCTCGCATGAGCACCTGATAATACCCGTCCACCAGATCTAAGGCACTGTATACAGTACAGCCCGCCATATTATTCTGGAGTACATCCTTCCGAGGAATCGGAGTCTGTATGGGTACTGTAGCTGCATTCAGATTGTTGTACGGATGCATGATGCGCCACTTTCCGTTCGGTTTACGAACACAAAAGGTGGGAGATGAGTGAGGAGACTTGCTCTCCCGTACCATCCCTGCCTCTTCTTTCCCTTTGAAGAATGCGTCGATGACGTCGCATTGCTCCTTGGGGAGAGGCCACTGCCTAGTGACGCAGTATTTGGTTCCAGGAACCAAATCAATTTCATGTCGGACTCCCCGATCCGGTGGTAACCCCATCGGCTGGTTGTCACTAATGACATCTCCAAATTCCTTTAATAACGAATGGTAAGGGTCCTCAGGATCCGCGAGGACTGAGGCCGCTTCGGGCATTCAATGCCGGTTTGGTTTGCACCAAAACTGACTCGTCCATCGTGGATGAGGAGTTCAACTCCTCTTCCGGACGCAACAAGACGACCTCGTCGATTTCATCTGCTTTCAAAGCAGTCTCAAACTCGTTGAAGGACATCTCCTCCAATTTCAACAGTTCGCCTACCCCAGGCAACCGTTCCAGGCTTACGCCTTCTGTGACAATACCTGTCACACTATTCAGCATCCGATAGGACTGCTGACTACTGGCCTCGGGGCTCATCCCGAGACCCAGATGGGGGGAGTCAATTGCCCCATCTATTGGAAGCGCCACGCGCCTATCCACAGAGGTCTCTACCTCTACCACCGGTGACTCGCAGGTCTCACCTATAACGGCGTAGTCGGAATCCTTTCCGACGGGCGAAAGAGAAAACTTCGGGTCTCTTCGCTTGGAAGCGCCTCGCGATTAACCACAGGGGTCTCTACCCCTACCACTGGAGTCGTCTCAGAGGAATCCACCTCTGTCAATGGCGACTTGCCAGTCTCGCCTATAACGGCGTGATCGGAATCATTTTCGACGTGCAAAAGAGACGAACTACGGGTCTCTTTGCTTGGAAGCTCCTCGCGCTTAACCACAGGGGTCTCTACGCCTACCACTGGAGTTACCGCAGAGGAATCCACCTCTGCCACTGGCAACTCACCAGTCTCGACATTCACGGCGTGGGGATTTACCGCCGACTCCCCCTCGTTAAGTAACTCTTCCTTAACACCATTGGGAATGATCATTTCAGACATCCCAATCTCTGGCATCGCACGCCAGAATTGTTCTTGCGATCGAGCAAAGGTGGGTTCATGACTCGCCAATGCTTCACCCGACCGCGGGTGCGTTGAGCCAATGGACTTAGACTTCCATTCTATCCATGGCTTGTGGCGTTCCAGCCACTTCATGCCCAGAATGAGGTCATACCTCGAGTCCAAATCCAGGACTAGGCAATGTTCTAAGCTGTCGAAGTCTGCAAACTTCAGCTTAAGGTCAATTGAGACCTTGGGTACAGAAACCTGTACACCCGTCGCAAGACGGACTGTGACAACGTCACGAGAACGTGCCTCTAGGGCCTCGGCATACAGCCGACTCTTCTCCACAGAAGCCCGTCTGACAATTATGTCAGACGATCCAGAGTCTATCAAGACTCTCCAAGGCTTATCAAAGCCATTCACGTCCGCAAGGACTACCAGCAACCCTGGCTGTACACCAACTCGGTACTAGAAAGCACCGTTTTCTCGGGGCTTTGTGCTGTCGTCCCCTTCCCTGGGGATTAACAGCACTGAGGGATCTCCCAGTAGGGCGCCTCGCCCCTACTGGGAGCCGTCGTTTCCCGACGGCTTGGGAGAGGGCCTTTTACCCGCCCTCGGCCCCTTATAGCGAGTGTCTCGCTGGGGATTTTGTGGACATATGTTCCACAGATGATCCACGCTTCCACATAGGAAGCACCTTAGAGGCCCCCGCCGCTGCAACATAGCTAAGAGCTCTGCCCCGGAGCTCTGCGAAAAAGAGTCAGAGTGACTCTTAGCGGAAGGTTTCCCCTCCACTTTGACCTGACACAGGTCCATGGGTTCAGGACCCACCTTAGAGGAACGAAAGTTCCTCTCGGCGTTAAACGCCATCTTAAACGCCTCCCCCAGGGATTGGGGTCGGCATCGGAGTGCTCCGAACGTGCTGGCCCTTCTTTCAGACCACCCATGAACACGGGGATGGACACAACGTCCGAATACGCTTTCGCGTACATCCCTGCCAACAGGGTCTTCAGTCCTTGGACATATGTCTCCAAGTCCCTAGTGCCCTGACGTAACCTCAAAAACGCCAGCTGATTCTGGAAAACCCAGATCAGGCGGTGCATACCTGTCCATAAGCTTTTGCTTAAGGACTCCCCAGTTCGGGAACACGTTCGTGACCGAATCCTGACACGTAAACGCCCATGTACGGGCTTTGCCCGTAAGATGGGTCAATGCAAAGCCCACTTGCAGGTGATCCTCGATCATTTTCGCGGTGGCGAATGCGGTTTCAACCTATCGAAGCCACACATAAAGGTTTTCACCTTTCTCGCCGGTGAATTCCTTTATCTTAAAGGACATCGGAAGGCGCACCCCCGTAGACGCGGGATAACTCCCGCGAAGACTCTCCCCATGGGCGATAAGGGCATTCACCCTTTCACGCACGGCATCGAGGCCCTTCCCCACTAGATGGCGCATTCCATCCTCACCCAATATGGGTAACAGCCTTTTAAAGGCTTCCTGTTGGACGGGGGTTTGCTTACCCCAATCGTCCTGATCCGTCGCTTGCAGAGGATGTTGATCACCAACACAGGTGTTGGATTGACTACAAGTGCTACCAGATGTAGCCGGGTGCGTACACACACGATGCGGATGGCGCACAGAGGAAGACTTTCCTTTAAGCGGCGTTCTCCTTAGCCGATACGCCCTTATAAAAGGGCTTAGTAGTAGAGAGCTCTCCTACTCGGGGCAAAGATTCCCGGGGCGGTTTACAGATAGCTTTCGCTAACCCCTTGTGACAAGGCTTCCCTTATAAAGGGAGGAAGCGTAAGGGAGAACTCCCTTAGGATACAATACTCACTGCTCGCGCGATCGGGCGTGGTCGCGCGCCTAGCTCCGCTAATGCCTTAATGGCAAGAATCCCTTACTAAGGGTGTAGCTAAAGGGAGGGCTCCCTTTACGCTGCTGTATCACTGCGCGCGCGACCGGGCGTGGTCGCGCGCCTAACAGTCTTAAGTATTTTCTTAAACTGATTTATATTTAATATATGTAATTAGCTTAAATTAATTAAACTAATGTAAACTATATGTAATACTAAGTAGAGCTTATTCAAGTCGTACCTAGCTGAAATGTAGTGTACACCACCTGTGTACTAACACGTGGCTGGCTGCCACGCCTCCACAAAGGGCTCCTGCCCTGATTGGTTAAAATAACCAATAGGTCCAAACCTTTCGGACCGGTCAATACTGACCCCAACCGTTGTGTACTCACGTACGCCACCAACTAAATGTGACTCGAATGTAACCCTGTTACAGCTTGAGTACCTGCTAGTTCTGCTGGTTGCTTTATTCTTCGCTTTGGCCAAAAGAATAAGCTATTATTGCGATGGGATTCCATTACACAAGGACCAAGGACATTGAAGGAATACAGGAGCGCTGCTCTCTGCATACCGATTTAATAAGATATTCGTATTACTGCAGTGTCGACAAATACCACTGCCAAGCAAACAGCGTGGATATCGTTCGCTATGTGTGGTGAAGTAGAGTCTTTAATTACGTGTGGCGAAAGTAGAGTCTTTATTTATGACATGAGAAGATGCTCTTCGGCTGTTATTACTCCATGGTATATTCTTCACGCCAAGACCCTTAATATTAGCGTGATGTTGTGGTTTAAAGCTGAAAGCATCGGTGGCCATCTTCTTCTTCCATAGTAAATGTTCCTTAGAGACAAAGATCGTGTTGAACCTCCATCATGAGTGCCAAGCGGCACACACAGCGTCTTATCACAGTCTTGAAACTTCATCATGCGAATAACGTGAAAATTATGGCTTGATTGACCCGAAGGAAGAGAATATTGAGCCAGATAGTGTGGGAGCCGAGGGCGCACAATTTTTCGTTGCCTTTATCATCGTGATTGGACCCGCCGTTGGGCTTAAAAGGTGCGCCTGTGTCTTGGCTTTCTTTGGCGGTGCTGCTGGTTTCATTTCATGCTCTGGTTCACTTGTTACGTCCCGCGCCCTAACGCCCCTCGCCGCAACTGAAGCTTCCGATCGAGTGTGGTGTTAAATATTTGAATTGGTGAGGAACATTTTTCGGCCAATCAGAAAGCCAGATAGTGTGGGGAGCCGAGGGCGCACGACTTTTCGTTGTCTTTATCATCATAATTGGACCCGCCGTTGGGCTTAAAAGCTGCGCCTGTGTCTTGGCTTTCTTAGCGGTGCTGCTGGTTTGATTTCATGGTCTGGTTCACTTGTTACGTCCTGCGCCCTAGCGCTACTCGCCGCGACTGACGTTTCCGATTGAGTGTGTTGCTAAACATTTTAATTGTGGATGGATATTTTCGACCAATCAGCATCGACCTGCGACGGGCAGATCGCGACGGCCAGATCGAGAGGCAAATCTGATCAATCAAATTACAGAGGGTCGCGATGGCCAGATCGCGAGGCCAGTCTGATCAATCAAATTACAGAGGGTCGCGACGGCCAGATCGCGAGGCAAATCTGATCACTCAAATTACATAGGGCCGCGACGGTAACTATCCAGTATTGAAGTCAGCTCTGAAGTAACCAAGAAGTAGTGGGTGAGAGAAGCGATTGACTTTGATGTAATAGTTGGTAACACTTAATATAATCAAATTTACCCTGAACCCAGGAGATCTCTGGCGGCCCTCAAAAAACCTTATTTACTGTTCCCATACTAAAACAAAGTATAATACTAAGAAGTCGTTGAGTGAACGCCTTAGCAAGTGGAGGCGTAGACTTTTGGAACTAGCGAGTGTTGGGGGAAGCCTGTAACTACCTTTTGGAGTGTGTGCCTAGTGTGTTTGGTTGATTTGTTGGTTCGGGCGCTAGTATTAAGTACCCGGAAAGTAAAGCAAGGAGGACTGGATTATTACCTTCTTGTGTTTTTGATTAAGTGGATTTATTACAATTTTCAACTACTTCACGACAACTGGTGCCGCGACCAGGGACTAGCGTCGAACTTCAGATTAAAACTTACACAATGGCGTTAGTATCACTAGGGGATGGTAAAGACCTCCATTTTACATTGGAGTACTCCCAATATGATAATAAAAGAACCTACACATTTTCAGAATCATGTGCCAAGGTAACGCAGTACCAACAGCAGGTACTTATATTACCGGGTGATTCAAGCAGCTGGTTTTTACTGTTTGAGATACGCAAGGTGAAGCGGGCTGCACCCAACTTTATAGTGCGAGAGGATCTTAGTACATTTGGAGATTTGGAAGCATCTGTGTTGTCGTTGGAGGATATGTTCTCAAAATTGGGATATGAAATCATCAGACGGGACGAGTTTGAGAATGCATGTGATTATGATTCGGCACGGACCGCAAAAGATATTGGACTGATGGTGTCATTATTATTAGCAGAAAATCAGTGGGAGACATCATTAATGGTATATCGAGAAGAAATTTCCAATATCATTCCCACCTACTACATAGTAGCAGATACCGTAAATACACAGGTGAGGGAGTCTAATCCACCGGGTATGTTGCAGCTCTTTGATAACGATGATTTTGATGAAGTGCCACAATTGCGACCCATAAAAATTACTAAAACAAAAAATTGGAGTTATCACCAGATGAAGATGAAATTATGTCCACACCCAAACTAGCTGTGCCTAAACAAGATCCAGGGGTGTCTGTGCCTAGACAGGGTCCAGGAGTGGCTGCGCCCAGGCAGGGCCAGGGGTGGCTGCGCATAAACAAGATCAAGTGGTAGTCAATTTAGTAATGATGATGCAAGATAGGCATTTAAGTTTGGAGGAATTGACTAAAGTCACGGCAGCTTTGTCATCTAGTCGCTCACCCAATACAACGAGAGGGGCGCCTAGTACCTCATATCATACACCGGTTACGCAGCCACGAATGCATCATAGTACTTAGGGGTATGGTATGCCTGGTGGAAGTGCAAATGCATGGTCACCCTCACCTCAACCAGTTACAGCCATCATTCAGAATACCGAGATAAAATCTTTTGATGTGAATAGGCAGGATTCTGGAAGTGAAAGGGCATGGGTCCCTCGATTCTCACACGTGGCTAATATATCACATTGGAATGATAGTCAACTTCTGGGAATGTTTGTTGATATCTTGACAAGCCCAGCATCATGGTGTTATGAGCAACTAGCCTATTCGGTAAAGCATGACTGGGGTACGGTGATTGCGCTTTTTCAGAAGAAGTTTTGGGTGGATAAAGTGTCACCCCGAATTATGTATTCAAGATTACATGATGAACTGGCTACCAAATATTTGTATCATTTAAATGCAGCAGCGTTGCGAGAAGGGAAGGACTTTAGAAATGCGTTCAGTTATTCGCTATTGGAAGAACATATTCAACAGTTCTTTGATACCATTCATGATCGCACCATACAGATGCAGTACCAACATATCACTTTCTCAACTATTGAAGAGTTAGAAAAGTTGTTGATTAAGCATGAAGCGCGTCTTATGAGGCCTGAAAAGAAGGTAGCTACGCGTAAGAATGCTGACGTTATGTATGAAGACCCGCAACCTAGCGTGCATTATGATGGGCGGGGAAGTACATGCAGCGCAGCGAGCGCGACCGGCGTATGAAGACAACAGTGCGCGAGCGACAACAAACTTTAATACTGACAATGGTGTGATATGTGAACACTGTAATCGACGGGGACATGACAAGAGCCACTGTTGGTAACTGGTGAAGTGTGAGAATTGCGATAACTTTGGTCATGATGCGAAGTATTGTCGGAAGGGAAGTTCATTGAAAATATGGCCGAGATGCGCACTAAATTGAAGTCAGGAGAGTTGACCAAAGCTCAGGCGGCGGAGCATTTAAACGCCTATCCCCACAGTGCATTGAAACCACTGTCAAGAGGAAAGGGGGGGATTTGTCAAGTGAAATTGAACAGAGACCGCTGTCACCCTACGCAAAAAACAAAACCGAAAAAAATAATACATGTTGCATGGATGGATCACTCACTTTGGACGAGGATCAAGAAAGTAAGAAAATTCAAGAAAAAATAACAAAACAAGCTACATCCATTGAGGATAAAAAACAAGCTAAACTGACGATAAGTGATGAAGTAACAGATATTTCAGCATGTGTCACGCTGGTGGATAAAAATGTGGGGGAATGAGATGGATGGCAACCGCCAATGGAAGTAAAACATACTGCATCCTGCAACGCAAGTTTATGTAAATGGGGCTGGGGATGATCTGGAATTACCATTGATGTTGGATTCGGCTGCGAATATATCAGTTCTGCACACAAATGTGGCACGGAAGTTGCAAATAGCAGTTCGGATGTTTGACACTCCAACTAGCTTTTGTGGTGTGACGGATAGTACCATTGGAGCAATAGGTGTGGCTACAGTCAAAGTTCGCATGGGTACATCAGTGGTATTCGCCTGTGAGATGTGGGCGCTAGTATTGACACGCATGCATTGGCAATACTGGGTACAGAACTTTTGGTTAAGGCAGATGTACTTCTGAATATGAAGGAACTAAGCTGTAAAATTCCCAGGGAGGAACCATTACCACTGATGATACGAGAAGATTTGATGTCGGAGAAGTACCTACAGGTACATACTCAAGTGATGGAGATTGCTAACATGCCGATAAATTGGACCAACGTACACGCAGTGAAGACTGTTGGAGATAAGCCTCCTGCTGTGTATGTAATGGATGCAATAGATCCAATGAAGGTGGACCAGACGAAATTGGAAAGAGAGGTGTATTTACACGAAGGATTTGAGATGTCGACTGAAGCTATGGAAGAACAGCTAGCACTCATTCCAGAAGTAGACAAGAATCCAATTGAACCACCAGATATGACTACTGCAGACAAAGGAGAACCGGAAGTTACTACTAAAGAATGTGGTAAATCATGCTACAATTTTTTGGGGTGCCATAATTGGTACAATAGTCAGTACCATAGTCGGTACAATAGTCGATATATTAGTCGGTACGATAGTTGGTACCATAGTTGGTACAATAGCCGGTACGACTGTTGATAAAACATTCAGTACAACATTCGGAACAACTGTCGGCACAACTGTGGCGGAAATGGACGGGACATAGACGGGGTGTCGTGAGAAGGGACGGTAAGGTACAGGTACCTAACGAGACGAAGCGACGACTGATACGGTTACCTAACGGTAAGCAAAAAAAATCAGGTCGACTGATCGACGAGGCGTATAGGGATGGGTAGTTCTGATGATATAAGGTTTTTGGTAGTTTTTAGGATATAAGTGCTAATTAAGTTCTCCTTTTGCGTCCGATCGATAAGATCACCGAGGGGGAGGCGTTCGCGCCTCCCTCTCTTTTGCATACGCACCCTTTACGTCCCGGGCGGGAGCACGTAGTGCACTTTTTGGCCCACCGGCAGCCGTAAAGGTCTGGGGAACTCACCCTCAACTCCACCCGCTGTTTCAGCGGTTCTTTCGTAAAGGTATTTTGTAACGGGGTTACATTCGAGTTACATTTAGTGTTGGTGTACATGAGTACACTACGGTTGAGGTCAGTATTGACCGGTTCGAAAGGTTTTGAACCATTGGTTATTTTAACCAATCAGGGCAGGGGCCCTTGGTGTGGTGGTGTGTCAGCCATCCACGTGTCAGTACACAGGTGTGTACACTACATTTTAGCTAGGTACGAATTAGGAATATTCTACTTAGTATTACATATAGTTTATATTAGTTTAAATTAATTTAGGCTAATTACATATTAAATATATTCAGTTTACATTTCACTCTATTTTGCGGACGTGCGACCTCGACCGGTCGCGCGCGCAGTGAATGTCGTAGGTAAGAGGTAGACCTCCCTTTACTTACATCCCGTAAAGGGAATACAGCCGTTAAGGCTAAGACGTAAACTAACCCGGGAATCTTGGCCCCGAGTAGGAAAACTCTCCTACTAAGCCCTTTACAAGGGCGTATCGGCTAAGTAGCGGTAGCCACCGCTTTAGGGAAGAGTCTTCCTCTGTGCGCTAGTCGCACCGTGCGTATACGCACCGGCTACATCTGGTAGCAATTGTAGTCAATTCAACACCTGTGTTGGTAGACTAGGCATCCTCTGCAAAGGATGAATCAGGACGATTGGGATAGTTTGACCCTCGTCCAGCAAGAAGCCTTTAAAAGGCTGTTACCCTTAACGGGGGAAGAAGGCATGAAGCTTCTAGTGGATCAGGGCCTTGAGTCCGTAAAGGCAAGGGTAAATGCCCTCATCGCTCATGAGGCGAGTTGTAGTGGAGGTCATTCTACGGGGGTGTGACCCCCATTATCGTTTAAAATAAAGGAGTTCACCGGGGAGAAGGGTGACAACCTTTACGTGTGGTTGCGAGAGGTCGAAACGGCCTTCGCCACAGCGAATATGACCGCTGATAACTTGAAAGTGGGAATTGCATTGACCCATCTTACGGGCAAAGCCGTACATGGGCGTTTACGTATTCGGAGTCAGTCACGGACGTGTTCCCAACATGGAAGGTCCTTTAGCAGAAGCTCATGGACATGTACGCAACGTCTGATATGGTTTCCAGAATCCACTGGCGTTCCTGAGGTGCCGTCAAGGCACTAAGGACCTGGAGATTTATATCCAGGAGATTAAGACCCTGTTTACAGGGATGTACGCGAAAGCGTATTCGGACGATGTGTCCATCCCCGTCTTCATGGGAGGCCTGAGAGAAGGGCCAGCACGTTTGGAATTGTTCCGATGCCGACCCCAATCCATGGGGGAGGCGTTTAAGATGGCGTTCAACACCGAGAGGAACTTCCGTTCCTCTAAAGTGGGTCCTGAACCCATCTGAGTCAGGTCGAATCGGAGGAGAAACCTCCCTCTAAGAGTTACACTGACTCTTTTTCGAAGAGCTTCGAGGCGGAGCTCTTAGCTATGCTGCAACGACATGGGCCGCTGAGATGATTCCTGTGTGGGAGCATGGATCATCTGAGGAACAGATGTCCGAAAAATCCCCAGCGAGACACTCACTTCAAGGGACCAAGGGTGGGGAAAAAGCCCTTGTCCAAGCCGTCGGGAAACGACGGCTCCCAGTAGGTGCGGGGCGCCCTACTGGGGGACCCCTCAGTGCTGTTAAGCCCCAGGGTAGGGGACGACAGCACAAAGCCCCGAGGGAAGCGGTGCTTTCTAGCACCGAGTTGGTGTACCAGACAGGTTTGCTGGTAGTCCTTGCGGACGTGAAAGGCTTTGATAAGCCTTGGAGAGTCCTGATAGACTCTGGAGCGTCTGACAATTATGTCAGACGGGCTTCTGTGGAGAAGAGTCGGCTGTATGCCGAGGCCCTAGAGGCACGTTCTCGTGACGTTGTCACGGTCCGTCTTGCGACAGGCGTACAGGTTTCTGTACCCAAGGTCTCGATTGACCTTAAGCTGAAGTTTGCAGACTTCGACAGCTTAGAACCTTGCCTAGTCCTGGATTTGGACTCGTGGTATGACCTCATTCTGGGCATTAAGTGGCTGGAAAGCCACGAGCCATGGATAGACTGGAAGTCTAAGTCCATTGGCGCGACGCACCCGCGGTCGGGTGAAGCATTGGCGAGTCATGAACCCACCTTTGCTCGATCGCAAAAGCGATTCTGGCGTGAGATGCCAGAGATTGGGATGTCTGAAATGATCATTCCCAACGGCGTTAAGGAAGAGTTACTTAACGAGGAGGATTCGGCGGTAATCCCCGCGCCGATATAGGCGAGACTGGTGAGTCGCCAGTGATAGGGGTGAATTCCTCTGAGGTTAAGCGCGAGGAGCTTAGAGAAGAGACCCGAAGTTCGTCTCTTCCGCACGTCGGAAATGATTCTGATTACGCCGGTATATGCGAGACCGGCGAGTCACCGGTGGTAGAGGTAGAGACCTCTGTGGATAGGCGCGTGGCGCTTCCAATAGATGGGACAATTGACTCCTCCCATCTGGGTCTCGGGATGAGTCCCGAGGGCAGTATTCAGCAGTCCTACAGGATGCTGAATAGCGTGACAAGTGTTGTCACAGAAGGCGTAAGCCTGGAACGGTTGTCTGGGGTAGGTGAACTGTTGTCGTTGGAGGAGATGTCCTTCAACGAGTTTGAGACTGCTTTGAAAGCAGATGAAATCGACGAGGTCGTCGTGTTGCGTCCGGAAGAGGAGTTGAAATCCTCATCCACGATGGACGAGTCAGTTTTGGTGAAAACCAAACAGGCATTAAATGCCCGAAGCGGCCTCAAGATCCTCGCGGATCCTGAGGACCCTTACCATTCCTTACTAAAGGAATTTTGGAGATGTCATTAGTGACAACCCGCCGATGGGGTTACCACCGGATCGGGGAGTCCGACATGAAATTGATTTGGTTCCTGGAACCAAATACTGCGTCACTAGGCAGTGGCCTCTCCCCAAGGAGCAATGAGACGTCATTGACGCATTCTTCAAGGGGAAAGAAGAGGCAGGGATGGTACGGGAGAGCAAGCCTCCCCACTCATCTCCCACTTTTTGTGTTCGTAAACCGAACGGAAAGTGGCGCATTGTTCATGCGTACAATAAGCTGAATGCAGCGACTGTACCCATGCAGACTACGATTCCTCGGGAGTATGTCCTCCAGAACAACATGGCGGGCTGTACTGTGTACAGTGCATTAGATCTGGTGAACGGGTATTATCAGGTGCTCATGCGAGCATCCGATATTCCGCTTACAGTGGTCAGCACTCCTAGTGGCATGCTGTGGGAGTGTCTTGTTATGACACAGGGGATTTCAAATGCGCCAGCGACTTTCAATCGCTTGGTGACTCAACTCTTCCGCCCTCATAGGAAGTACGCTCAGACGTACTTCGACGATATATTCGTCCATAGTCGTGCGGAAGGCGACTCGCCTGATGTTCAGACGCATCTGATACACCTTCGAGCAGTGCTCAAATGTATGCGAGAGCATAAGTTATATGCAAACGCATCCAAATGTATCTTTGGTGCTGAGGAAATTCCTTTCCTCGGATACTTCATCGGTAAGGAAGGAGTGCGGGCGGATCCCGCGAAGGTGAAAGCCATTGTGGAGTGGCTTTCGCCTGTAAATCTTAGAGATTTACGGAAGTGGCTTGTATTAGCCAATTATATCCACAAGTACAGCGAGAACTACGCTGAAATGGCGAAGCCATTTACCGACCTTCTTAAGAAGGATGTTGATTGGTGTTGGAAAACTGAACACCAAAACGCTTTTGAAGCGGTTAAGGGGAGCTTGTTAAAAGCTCCCGTTCTTGCTCTCCCAGACTCTGGGAAACCATTTAGTGTCGTCTGCGACGCCTCCGATTTCGCAATCGGATGTGGTTTGTTACAAGCAGACGATGCAGGAAGGGAACGCGTAATTGCGTTTGAGTCGAGGCAGCTTAAAGCTGCGGAACGGAACTATCCCGTTCATGACAAGGAGCTACTTGCAATGAAGTATGCTCTTGTCAAATTTAGGGTTCACCTACTCGGCTCAAAGCCGTTCGTGGTTTATACTGACCACGCGTCCTTACGGACAGCGACAAAGTCGCCTCATCTCTCGCAACGGATGTCCCGTTGGCTCTCCTTCTTTGCGGAGTACAAGTTTGAGGTTAAGTATAAACCTGGCAAGCAGAACGTGCTTGCGGACGCGTTGTCGCGTCGTCCCGATTACGATCTCGCTCACGCGACATTCGTCACCACGTCTGTGGTGGATCTCATACGCCAGGCGTATGAGAAAGACCCACAATGTACGGCGCTAATCAGCGCGTTAGGTGAAAAGGGTCTTGGCTCGTCTGAGCCAATCCTGTCAAGTCGAGCTAAAGATCGTTTACACCGTTACAGGTACTGTGACGGTCTGCTATTTTATAGCACGAGCGCGGAGGACATTCCGCGGGTGGTAGTTCCTCATAATGAGGAAATGAAGTATAGAGTCCTCTTTGAGGCACATGACGCCCCTACCGGGGGTCATTTAGGTCGGGATAAGACCTACAGCGCTTTAAGCTCTTTGTATTGGTGGCCCAACATGTATAAATGGGTCAATGCGTATATACGCACCTGTGAGACGTGTCAGAGGGTTAAACCCTCTGCAAGTTCAGCTGCGCCTTTGGCGATCTTATCGGTTCCAACGGAGTGTTGGAAATCCATTAACATGGATTTTATCTTCGGTTTTCCGAAAGATAAGGCTGGGAACAGCGGCATATTGTTCTTTGTAGACCGATTGAGCAAGATGGCTCACCTGGCGGCGGTGCCAGAGTCCATATATGGACAAGGAACAGCGAAAGTGTTCCTAGACCGTGTCTTTCGACATCATGGTCTACCCGATTCCGTTGTGTCGGATCGGGACCCCCGTTTTACGGGACAATTCTGGGGAGCGTTGCTTAAGGTGCTAGGCACCAAGCTCCTCATGTCCACTGCGGATCACCCGCAGACGGACGGTCAGACGGAACGCGTTAATCGCGTTGTGGAGGATATTCTCCGGAGTTTATGTCCGGATTCTCCAAAGAGTTGGAGTGAGATGCTTCCGATGGTTATATTTGCTATCAACAATTCGGTACATGCATCTACGGGGTTTACCCCGTTTTACTTGAACGGATTGGTGAATCCGAGGGTTCCGTTGACGCCACGTGTGTGTGGCCCAGGGCTTGAGGGGGAAGGATTCCCCGATGTCAGCCCTGTATCTGTGCGAAAGCACATCGATAAGTTTTTATCGACGCGCCTTAGTGTCTTACGACACGTCTGCGATGCCATGGCGGAAAGCCAAGACAAGCAGAAAGAGCAAGCTGACCTCAAGGGGCGGCGTAACGAAAAGGTGTACAAAGTAGGAGAAAGTGTCTTATTAAACGCTAAAAATCTTCCTACACATGCAGTTTCAAATGTTTTGTGCAATAAACTGCGCCCCAGGTTTGTGGGGCCCTTTAAGGTATTAGCCCGAAAGGGCTTGTCGTACACCGTAGACATTCTGAAGGCGATGCGTACGAATCCAACCTTCTAAGTGGGTATGCTTAAGCCATACCATAACCCGGAGCCGGGTCCCCTCTCCGAGGAGGGTGAGAAACCGGATAGCCGAAAGGCGCAACAGGTCGGAACATCTCCGACAGGGTTAAAATACGACCCTGAAGCTCCGCAACGAGAGACTCGAGAGAGGCAATCCGCCCCTCGATGCGTTCATTCGCACTCCCTTCGTTGCGGAGTCCCTCCTGAGCATCTTGGATGCGACGGCTGTGCCGATCACAGCGCTCGTGGAAGTCACGCCGCAATAGCGCGACCCCCTCCTCCAGTGCTCGACACGGAGGGTACTCCACATTACCATGTGGAACGCCTGCTGGCACGACGCCATCACCGGTGAGACCCAGTACCTGGTGAAGTGGAAAGGGTATCCACATTCCCAGAACTCGTGGAGTACGAGACTCCCCTGCGGCAGGATTGCCGTGACGTCGTTAACGCTTTCGAGCGGGATAATCCCACTGAGAGTCAACGACCAAAGGGGCTGAAGAAGCCCCTTCACTCCCAGTAGCTGGGAGTTCGCCGGAGGCAGATGCTGTGCTTGCATTGCTCTCCGGCACCACATCGAGAGCAGAGCGCGTATAATAGGAGGCAGATAATTGCCCTTGCGCTTTGGCCTGAGCATAGGCCAAGCGTAGCGCTCTCTCTACCCGAACGTCGTGTTCGGAAAAGCTGTTGTACAGCGCATCGAAACTGGGGAGGCGTTTCTCCCCTTCCGCCCAGGCGCGGAACGCCTGTTCGGCGTCTTCGACGCTTTCGTCCCTCAGGAGAACAATGGGAATCTCGCGGATAATATCCACGAGGACACCGCGTGCCTGCTTCCCGAGGCGCGTCCGGTAGGATTTAACGGAATAATGTTTGGGCGTTAGTAGTCGGGCCCGGAGTTGGTTCCGATGCGCAATTTCACGCGGCATTATAGCCGCTGGACCAGGGGTATAGGAGGCCAAACCCCTCTTGACCACGTTCTTAGCCCTCTTTTGAGGGTACGAGGTCCCTTTCGTGCCCGTACGGCACGTCGGGCCTCTTGAAACAAGGAAGGTTCATTGGTGATGGTTGCCTGTGGCAACCTGGAGGTATCACCCCTAGCGGGTAACGGTGGCGCACGAGTTAGTGCATTTTCCCCGCGTGTGGGGAATGGGTTGGATGACCGACAGCGCCGTTCGGAGCTGTCAGCATGGCCAGCCGTTGGGGAGATCTCCCCAAGGGGCATCCACTTCCGAGTTGTCGGAATAGTTTTCGTCCATATCACCACTGAAGGTGTACAATGGACAGCCAGAGGTACTGGTGTTGGACTTCTCCAACAAGATTTTGATTATTGCGTAAGCAATAGTCTGATGGGGGAGGATGTAACGGGGTTACATTCGAGTTACATTTAGTGTTCGTGTACATGAGTACACTACGGTTGAGGTCAGTATTGACCGGTTCGAAAGGTTTTGAACCATTGGTTATTTTAACCAATCAGGGCAGGGGC
This sequence comes from Peronosclerospora sorghi, assembly GCA_026184515.1. NCBI lineage: Eukaryota > Oomycota > Peronosporomycetes > Peronosporales > Peronosporaceae > Peronosclerospora > Peronosclerospora sorghi. Next base: position 4,669,169 of record CM047589.1, on the reverse strand, counting down.
CCTTGGTGTGGTGGTGTGTCAGCCATCCACGTGTCAGTACACAGGTGTGTACACTACATTTTAGCTAGGTACGAATTAGGAATATTCTACTTAGTATTACATATAGTTTATATTAGTTTAAATTAATTTAGGCTAATTACATATTAAATATATTCAGTATACATTTCACTCTATTTTGCGGACGTGCGACCTCTACCGGTCGCGCGCTCAGTGAGTGTCGTAGGTAAGAGGGAGCCCTCCCTTTAATTACACCCCGTAAAGGGAATACAGCCGTTAAGGCTACGTAGTAAACCAACCCAGGAATTTTTGCCCCGAGTAGGAGAACTCTCCTACTAAGTACTTAACAAGGGCGTATCGTCTAAGTAGCGGTAGTCACCGCTTTAAGGAAGAGTCCTTCTCTGTGCGCTAGTCGCACCGTGCGTATACGCACCGGCTACATATTTGGTATTGGGCAAAGTGATCGAGCCTAGTGTTCTCACCTCTTCCCCTATTGGTCCACGTTTTTTGGCCCCTAGAGTTCGGCTGCTCTAAGCGCCCCATGGGAATTCTAGGTGGATTTTAGTGGAAACTGTCGATCATCCCGTCGCTGATCGACCCTCCTCTTAGGCTTAAGCTTGGAATACATAGTATATGTTCTATTAGCGTACTGAGCTTAAGAGGCTCGGCGATCGGGTGGTGAAGATTTCCGCTGCCTGATCAAGTACCCCTCCACCGATCACCACCAAGTTTGACTATCTTCGACCCGCAACCTGCGATCACCTGTTCGCAACTCGCGCCAAATAGCTGATCAGCGACTTTTAGCACTTTATCAAGCCTGATCAAGTCTGTTCACCGCTGATCGACGACTCTTAGTGCCTGCCCAAGCCTGATCACTGTTGATCAAGCCTGATCGCACGTGATTCAAGCTTGATTGCGCCTGATCATCGCCTGATCGCATCCGTCGACTCATCACAAGTCAACTCAGTATTTCCACAAGGAATTGTAGTGTGCCATCCCCGCCACCTGGAGAGCGACCCGCGCCTAAGACGTCGGGTACACAAGGTGAGCAGAAACACAAGCAGTCAAGGACAACCGGAGGACCCCCTTCGTCAGTCGGCAGTCCGGGCGCCGTGGTACCGCCTCATCAATCCTCAAAAACTTTGATAAGCCGCTCCACCACAAGAACAAGAAGATAATCTACGCGCCTTATTGTCTGAGTATGCCGATGGTTTTATAATTTCTGGTAATGCGTTACCGCCTCCAGCTAAAGGTGTGGTTTGTGACGTGGATGTTGGTGATAATGCACCTATTGCGCAGAGAGCACTAAAAGTACCGCCTACACTGTTACCTAACTTGTATGAATTGATACGAGGCTTATTACAGGCAGGGATAATTCGGTATTAAAAAAACAAAACCGATATACGGCTGTGTATTGATTATCGGTCGGTGAATGAGAAGACGAGATTGATGGTGTATGACATGCCGTTGATTTACGATCTACTGGACAATTTTGAAGGAGTAAAATGGTTGTGTTGAATGGATAATGCGAGTGGGTATTGGGCTATACCTATGACCAAGAGATCTCGGTTGATCACAGCTTTTATTTGCCCCTTAGGACATTTGGAAATGCTTCGGATGCCTCAAGGGCTTAAGATCGCTCCTCAAATATATCAGCGTATACTGGATAACGCTTTGTGGACAATGGTACGGCGGTCACGGCAGATGGGGATAAAATGTAAACTGCTGGGTGGCAAGTCAGTCATGGATAATGATAATGAAGAGGCACATGTGTTGGAAACAGACGTATCCATCATTCAAGACGTGTTTCATAACGGCCAAGTAGTGATGAATGATGAACAACCTATTATTGGGAGGCGATCATATATTAATGATATTACTTTTGGTGCAAGCAGTTGGGATACATTGTGCGTTATGCTTAATAATCTCCTGGAGTCATTTAAGTATTGGCAAATCATTATAATTTTACCGAAGAGTGCGTTTAGTAAACACAGTGTGGAGTTTTTGAGCCATCGTATATCCGCAGAAGGGGTTAAAGATTCCCCCCGCAATTTGGAGTCAATTGTCAAAATGGCGTTCCCACGGACATTGAAACGAGTTCAAAGATTCCCTGCTAGTTTGATATACTATCTACGATTTATTGACAACTTTGCAGCACTAGCCGCATCTTTGTATGAGTTAACAGAGCTACAGTTGAAAGATGGTACCCAACTGAATCACGCTGAGATTTTGTTTTCGTAGCTAAAAGACCGTCTGGTGAATGCACATTTGTTACGACATATCAAGCGATCGAAACCATTGAATATAGTGCTATATACCAATCTATGGGCGTTCGGAGCAACGGTGTGGCAAGAGTATGATGGTATACTGCACCCAGTGCGTTACGTTAGCAAGGTTTTTAAAGATGCTGAAACGAGATATACAGGGGCGGAACAAGAGGTGATAGCGTTTTTGAAGACGTTGCATAATGCCAGTCACATTTTGTTTGGACAGCATATAACGGTTTATGCAAGATATTCCACAATGCGATGGCTGTTCACATCGAAAAGTTTGACAGGCAGAGGAATCCAATGGGTAGTAATGTTGTCTCCGTGGTCATTGGAAATCATACGAACGAATCATGAAACTGTGGGATTACCTGCTTTATTAGCCACGTCCAATGTGCCTGCAGAAAAGATGAATGAAGTGCTAGAAGACATTTCTCCGTTAAAATCGTTGAAAGATGTGCCGATCATTAAGCCAATTCTTAGTCTACAGCGTCATAGCACTGGATATGTTTTATCGTTTGATGGTGCAGTGCGTCTTAAGAAAGAACCGAAAGGAGCGTTTGGTATGATCGTGTGGGAGTTACCGACTTGGGATGTAGTGGCAGCGGAATATGGGATTCAAGATAACCTTACCGTGGATGAGAGTGAATATCATGGATTATTCCATGTATTACAACTCGCGCAAGACCGTAATGTAACGAAAGCATTTGTTTGTGGGGATTCTTGATTGGTTATTGGACAAGTCAATGGAGATCTACGCTGCAATCATGCATCACTATTGGTTTGGGTGGGAAGAGTGCGCTCGCTGGTAGAGAAATTCAAAGCAATCAGTCTGATACACGTGGCTCGCAAGTATAATCAGGCAGATGATTTTTTGACTGAATGTGCTATGAAAGAGCAGCAAGCAAGCAAGCAAAGCAAAATTATTAACGATCAGAGAAAAGCGGATCTGCAGCTGTTGAATCGTCTTCCAGACTTGCTATATGCCACTGCAGATGAGGCTCAAGAAACAACCTAGAAACCATCCTGTGAATTGGGCACTAATTCCTGTAACGAGCCGCAAGTTGTCACGAAACAGAAAGATATATGGAAGAATAATGATTATCTATCACCACAAGTATTTGTGCTCACTCGAAATATGGCAAAGGGAAGCCTCAACACCAGGAAAATGTCACTTTTGGACAAGGAGCGGACACGAATGGTGATCCATCCACAGCAGAAGGTGATATGGCTAGATCTGAAGAGCCTCAGGATAAAGGAGAAGAAGAAACATATGAAAATGCACCAGATATCCGAATTGAGAAAATTGGAACAGCCCAGATACAGGATGAGTGGTGCAGCAAGGTCATGGCGTATCTAAAAGGAGATGATGATCAGATAAATTCCGCCAGTGAAAGGAAAAAAATAGCTCGACATGCGCTCACTTACGTGTTGTATAATAAAGGTGACCTGTACTATGTCTCGAAAGTTCAATATAAAACCAAAGAATACGTGTGGAGATTGGTTGTACCGACCATATTACAAGAGGATATATTGCATGCGTATAATGTGGAGATCGGAAGTGGGGAACATCAAGGAGTCGGAAAGGTTTATGCTCGGTTGAGGCCCAAATATTATTGGCGAGGAATGTATGCCCATATTGAAAACTATGTTGCAGCGGGTGAAGATTGTGCCACCGCAAAAGGTAGGCCAAGATACCAGGGGCGCACTAGTGGAAATATTGTAGCGTCAAGACCATTTCAGATTTTAGCGATGGATTTCACATTGACATTACCACAGACTGCAATGTGTAACAGGGTTACATTTGGTTACGTTTGTGTACGTAAATACACAACGGTTGAGGTCAAGTATTGACCGGTCCGAAAGGTTCGAACCTATTGGTTGTTTTAACCAATCAGGGAGAGAGCCCTTAGTAAGGCGTGGCAGCCTGCCACGTGTTGGTACACAGGTGGTGTACATACATTTCGGCTAGGTACGAATTGAGTAGGTTATACTTAGTATTACATATAGTTTACAGGGGTTTATTAATTTAGGCTAATTATATAATAAATAAAAATCAGTTTCCAATTAACACTAAACCCAGCTAGACGCTCGATCGCAAGGGTCGAGCGTGCTGTAAGTGTTGTAGTAGGGGAGTGCCTCCCCTAGCTACTCTCTGTTCAGGGAAAGCGTTAGCTTAAGTGTTAGCGTGCGCTAACCGGAAACCGGGTAAATCTTGGCCCCGAGCGAGAGAGTTATCTCACGCTAAGCCCTTTTATAAGGGCGTATTGGCTAAGTAGCGGCGAATCGCCGCTTAAGGAAAGTCTTCCTCTGTGCGCTAGCCGCACCGTGCGTTTACGCACCGGCTACATCTGGTAGCACTCGTAGTCTATCCAACACCTGTGTTGGTAGACGGCATCCTCTTCAAAGGATGAACTAAGAGGATTGGGGTAATCTAACCCCAGTCCTGCAAGAAGCCTTTAAGAGGCTGTTATCCATATTGTGTGACGATGGTATGCAGCTCCTAGTGGAGCAGGGCCTTGAGGCCGTGCGTGAGAGGGTTAACACCCTCATTGCCCATGAGGCGAATTTTCGTGGAAGTCATTCCACGTCTACGGGGGTGCGTCCTCCGCTATACTTTAAGATAAAGGAATTCACCGGTGAAAAAGGTGATAACCTTTATGTGTGGCTTCGTGAGATCGAAACGGCCTTCGCCACAGCAAATGTGATCGAGGATCACTAGTAAGTGGGACTTGCACTAACCCATCTTACGGGCAAAGCCCGTACATGGGCGTTTACGTGTCCGGATTCGGTCACGGACGTGTCACCGAACTGGGAAGTCCTTAAGCGAAAGCTTATGGACATGTACGCTACGTTTGATCTGGTTTTCCGGAATCAGCTTGCGTTTTTGAGGTGCCGTCAAGGCACTAGGGACTTGGAGACATACGTCCAAGAACTGAAGACCCTGTTGGAAGGGATGTACGCGAAAGCGTATTCGGACGATGTGTCCATTCCCGTGTTCATGTGTGGTCTGAAAGAAGGTCCAGCACGTTCGTAGCTCTTCCGATGCCGACCCGAATCCCTGGGGGAGGCGTTTAAGATGGCGCTTAACGCCGAAAGGAACTTTCGTTCCTCTAAGGTGGGTCCCGAACCCATGGACCTGAGTCAGGTCGAAGCGGAGGAGAAACCTTCCGCTAAGATTCACTCTGAATATACTTTGCAGAGCTTCGAATAGGAGCTCCTTGCAATGTTGCAACGGCATGGGCCGCTAAGATTCTTCCTGTGTGGAAGCACGGATCATCTGCGGAACATATTTCCGAAAACCCCCCAGAGAGACACTCGCTATAAGGGACCGAGGGCGGGTAAAAGGCCCTCGCCCAAGCCTTCGGGAAACGACGGCTCCCAGTAGGTGCGGGGAGCCCTACTGGGGGATCCTCAGTGCTGTTAAACAACAGGGTAGGGGACGACAGCACAAAGCCCCGAGGGAAAAGGTACTTTCTAGCACCGAGTTGGTGTACCAGCCAGGTTTGCTCGTCGTCCTTGCGGACGTGAAAGGCTTTGATAAGCCTTGTAGAGTCTTGATAGACTCTGCAGCGTCTGACATAATTGTCAGACGGGCTTCTGTGGAGAAGAGTCGGCTGTATGCCGAGGCCCTAGAGGCACGTTCTCGTGACGTTGTCACGGTCCGTCTTGCGACAGGCGTACAGGTTTCTGTACCCAAGGTCTCGATTGACCTTAAGCTGAAGTTTGCAGACTTCGATAGATCAGAACGTTGCCTAGTCCTGGATTTGGACTCGTGGTATGACCTCATTCTGGGCATGAAGTGGCTGGAAAGCCACAAACCATGGATAGACTGGAAGTCTAAGTCCATTGGCTCAACGCACCCGCGGTCGGGTGAAGCATTGGCGAGTCATGAACCCACCTTTTCTCTATCGCAAAAGCAATACTGGCGTGAGATACCAGAAATTCGGATGTATGAAATGATCATTCCCAATGACGTTAAGGAAGGGTTCCTTAACGAGGGGGATTCGGCGGTTAATCCCCACGCCGTTAACGGTGAGACTGGTGAGTTGCCAGTGGCAGAGGTGGATTCCTCTGAGACGACTCCAGTGTTAGGTGTAGAGACCCCTGTGGTTAAGCGCGAGGCGCTTCCAAGCGAAGAGACCCGAAGTTCGTCTCTTCCGCACGTCGGAAATGATTCCTACTACGACGTTTTAGGTAATACCGGCGAGTCACCGGTGGTAGAAGTAGAGACCTCTGTGGGTAGGCGCGAGGCGCTTCCAATAGATGGGACAATTGACTCCCCCCATCTGGGTCTCGGGATGAGCCCCGAGGCCAGTAGTCAGCAGTCCTATCGGATGCTGAATAGTGTGACAGGTATTGTCACAGAAGGCGTAAGCCTGGAACGGTTGCCTGGGGTAGGCGAACTTTTGTCGTTGGAGGAGATGTCCTTCAACGAGTTTGAAACTGCTTTGAGAGCAGGTGAAATCGACGAGGTTGTCGTATTACGTCCGGAAGAGGAGTTGAACTCCTCATCCACGATGGACGAGTCAGTTTTGGTGCAAACCAAACCGGCATTGAATGCCCGAAGCGGTCTCAAGATCCTCGCGGATCCTGAGGACCCTTACCACTCCTTACTGAAGGAATTTGGAGATGTCATTAGTGACAACCCGACGATGGGGTTACCACCGGATCGGGGAGTCCGACATCAAATTGATTTGGTTTTTGGAACCAAATACTGCGTCACGAGGCAGTGGCCTCTCCCCAAGGAGCAATGAGACGTCATTGACGCATTCTTCAAGGGGAAAGAAGAGGCAGGGATGGTACGGGAGAGCAAGTCTCCCCACTCATCTCCCACTTTTTGTGTTCGTAAACCTAACGGAAAGTGGCGCATTGTTCATGCGTACATTAAGCTGAATGCAGCTACAGTACCCATGCAGACTCCGATTCCTCGGGAGTATGTCCTCCAGAACAACATGGCGGGCTGTACTGTGTACAGTGCATTAGATCTGGTGAACGGGTATTATCAGGTGCTCATGCGAGCATCCGATATTCCGCTTACAGTGGTCAGCACGCCTAGTGGCATGCTGTGGGAGTGTCTTGTTATGACACAGGGGATTTCAAATGCGCCAGCGACTTTTAATAGCATGGTGACACAACTCTTCCGCCCTCATAGAAAGTACGCTCAGACGTACTTCGACGATATATTCTTCCATAGTCGCGCGGAAGGCGACTCGCCTGATGTTCAGACGCACCTAATACATCTTCGAGCGGTGTTCAAATGTATGCGGGAGCATAAGTTATATGCAAACGCATCCAAATTTATTTTTGGTGCTGAGGAAATTCCTTTCCTTGGATGCTTCATCGGTAAGGATGGAGTGCGGGCGGATCCCGCGAAGGTGAAAGCCATTGTGGAGTGGCTTTCGCCTGTAAATCTTAGAGATTCACGGAAGTGGCTTGTATTAGCCAATTATCTCCACAAATACACGAGAACTACGCTGAAATGGCGAAGCCATTGACAGACCTTCTTAAGAAGGACGTAGATTGGTGTTGGGAAACCAAACACCAAAACGCTTTCGAAGCGGTTAAGGGGAGCTTGTTGAAAGCCCCCGTTCTTGCTCTCCCAGACTCTGGGAAACCATTTAGTGTCGTCTGCGACGCCTCCGATTTCGCAATCGGATGTGGTTTGTTTCAAGCAGACGATGCGGGACGGGAACGCGTGATTGCGTTTGAGTAGAGGCAGCTTAATGATGCGGAACGGAATTATACCGTTCATGATAAGGATATACTTGCTATGAAGTATGCCCTTGTCAAATTTAGGGTTCACCTACTCGGCTCAAAGCCGTTCGTGGTTTATACTGACCACGCGTCCTTACGGACAGCGACGAAGTCGCCTCATCTCTCCCAACGGATGGCCCGTTGGATCTCCTTTTTTCGGAAGTATAACTTTGAGGTTCAGTATAAACCTGGCAAGCAGAACGTGCTTGCGGACGCGTTGTCGCGTCGTCCCGATTACGATCTCGCTCACGCGACATTCGTCACCACGTCTGTGGTGGATCTCATACGCCAGGCGTATGAGAAAGACCCACAATGTACGGCGCTTATAAGCGCACTGGGTCACAAGGGACTTGGTTGTCTGAGCCTACCCTGTCGTGTCAGAGTCGAGCTAGAGCTCGGTTACACCATTACAGTTACTGTGACGGTTTGCTATATGATAGCACAAGCGCGGAGGACATTCCGCGGGTGGTAGTTCCTCATAATGAGGAAATGAAGTATAGAGTCCTCTTTGAGGCACATGACGCCCCTACCGGGGGTCATTTAGGTCGGGATAAGACCTACAGCGCTTTAAGCTCTTTGTATTGGTGGCCCAACATGTATAAATGGGTCAATGCGTATATACGCACCTGTGAGACGTGTCAGAGGGGTCAAACCCTCTGCAGATTCAGCTGCGTCTTTGGAGAGCTTACCCGTTCCGACGGAGTGTTGCAAATACATTAGTATGGATTTTATCTTCGGTTTTCCGAAGGATAAGGCCGGGAACACCGGCATTTTTGTTCTTTGTAGACCGTTTGAGCAAGATGGCTCACCTGGAGGCGGTGCTAGAGTCCATTAATGGACAAGGAACAGAGAAAGTGTTCCTAGACCTTTTCTTTCGACAGCATGGTGTACCTGATTCCCTTATATCGGATAGGGATCCCGGTTTTACGGGACAGTTTTGGGGGGGGGGCGCTGTTTAAGGTGCTGGGCACCACGCTCCTCATCTCCACTGCGGATCATCCGTAGACGGATGGAAAACGGAACGAGTTAATCGTGTCGTAGAGGAAATTCTCCGGAGTTTATGCCCGGGTTCTCCAAAGAGTTGGAGTGAGATGCTTCCTATGGCCGAGTTTGCCATAAATAATTCGGTGCATCTACGGGGATTACCCCGTTTTACTTGAACGGATTAGTGAGTCCGAGGGTTCCGTTGACGCCACGTGTGTGTGGACCAGGACTTGAGGGGAGAGGATTCCCCGATGTCAGCCCTGTATCTGTGCGAAAGCACATCGATAAGTTTTTATGGACGCGCCTTAGTGTCTGACGACACGTCTGCGATGCCATGGCGGAAAGCCAAGACAAGCAGAAGGAGAAAGCTGACCGCAATGTTCGGCGTAACAAAAGGTCGTATAAAGTATGAGAAAGTGTTTTATTTAACGCTAAACACCTTCCTACACATGAAGTTTCTAATGTCTTAAGGAAAAAACTGCTCCCCAGGTTTGTGGGGCATTTCAAGGTGCTAGCCCCAAAGGGCCTGGAGTACATCTTGGATATACCGAAGGCGATGCGTACGCATACAACCTTCTATGTGGGTATGCTTAAGCCATACCAGAACCCGGAGGCGGGTCCCCTCTTGGAGTAGGTTGGGGAGGCTCATAGCCGTAAGACACGGCAGGGCGGAGAAACATCTCCGTCAGGTTCGATATGCCACCACGAAGCTCCGCAACGGAAGCTTCAACTCTTCCCTCAAGAAGTCAAAAGCCGTAAAGGGCAGACTCGAGAGAGTCAAGCCGCCTCTAAATGCGGTCAATCGCACCCACCTCATCGTGGAGTCCATCCTCGACTTCCAGGATGCGATGTCTGGGCCGATCACAGCGCTCTCGAACCTCACGTCGCAATTTCGCGAACTCCTCATCCAGTTCTCGATTCAGAGGGGATTCCACATTACCATGTTGAGCGTCTGATGGCGCGAAGCCACCATCGGGGTGAAACCCAGTATCTTGTGAAGTGGAAGGGTTATCCAGATTCACAGAGCTCGTGGGAGTCCGATACTCCCCTACGGCAGGATTGCTGAGACGTCGTTGACGCTTTCGAACGGGAGAACACCGCTGCGAGTCAACGACCAAAGGGGCGGGGGCAGCCCCTTCACTCCCAGTAGTTGGGAGTTCGCCGGAGGCAGATGCACAGGTTGCATTGCTTTCGGGCACCACATCGAGGGCACGGGCGCTAGCATAGCGCGTGCAACAAGGGGCAGATAATTGCCCCATCGCTTTGGCTTTGGCAAACGACAAGCTCAATGCCCTCTCCACCCGAACGTCACGTTCGGAATAGCTGTTGGACAGCTTTAAAAATTCAGGGAGACGCTTCTCCCCTTCCGCCCAATCGCGGAACTTCTGCTCTGCCTCTTCTGCATCCTCTCCTTGTAGGAGAAAGAAGGGAACCTCGCGGAGGGTCTCAACATGGGCACCCTGCGCCTGCTTCCCGATTCTCTTTCGGTACAAGGCGGCAGTGAACTGCTTCTGCGTGAGCAGTTTTACCCGGAGTTGCTTCCGTCGTTCGACTTGACGCGGCTGTTCAGCCGCAGGGCCAGGGGCATAGAAGGCTAAAACCTTCCTTACCTCATTCTTAGCCCACTTTTGGGGGTCACGAGGACCCGAAAAATGATATTCCTCCCGTGAAGGGCGTTTAGGGGCGCGTAATGCTGCCTCTCGTGCCTGTGTGGAAAGTTGAGCCTCCTGATCCGCATCCAATTCATTGGTGATGGTCGCCTTCGGCGACCCGGATATGTAATCCGAAGTTGGTAAGGGTGAAGCACGAGTTAGTGCATTTTCCCCACGTGTGGGGAACGGATTAGGCTGCCAACATCGCCGTTCGGCGTTGTCGGAGCGGTCATCCTTAGGGGAGCTATCCCCTAGGGCCCCCTCCTCCGAGATACCGGAGTCGGAGTAGCTGTCATCCCCTTCTCGGGGAGAATGATCGTCACTACTGAAGGTGCTCATTCTAGGTCAGAGTTCTGGAAGTTGGCGTCTCCAACTATAATTGATTATTGCGTGGCAATAGTCTTGATGGGGTAGGATGTAACGGGGTCACATTTAGTTACGTTGGTGTACGTAATACACAACGGTTGAGGTCAAGTATTGACCGGTCCGAATGGTTCGTACCTATTGGTTGTTTTAACCAATCAGGGCGGGAGCCCTTGGTGACGGCGTGGCAGCCTGCCACGTGTTGGTACACATGTGGTGTACACTACATTTTCGGCTAGGTACGGATTAAGTAAATTCTACATAGTATTGCATATAGTTTATATTAGTTTATTAAGTTACACTGATTTCATATTAAAGAAATAAATCAGTTTACAAATACACTGAATCCTGCTAGACGCACGACCCGGAACGGTCGCGCGTGCAGTGAGTCTCGTAGCAGGGGGGAACCCCCCTTAGCTACTCCCTACTAAGGGAAGCCTCGGAATAAGGCGTTAGTGTTTACTAACCGTAAACTCAGCGAATCTTGGCCCCGAGTGAGAGAGCAATCTCCCACCAAGCCCTTACATAAGGGCGTATCGGCTAAGTAGCGTCGTATCGCCGCTTAAAGAAAGTCTTCCTCTGTGCGCTAGCCGCACCGTGCGTTTATGCACCGTCTACATGATATAGCTTTCGCGGTGCACAAATCTACCCGCCAATCGCACTCGCCAAAAATGTTGGATTGAAATATCGAAAAAAGGATTTAAGGTATCTGAAAGGAACCATGAATCTAAAATTGAAAATGGAAGTCTCGAAGGATGTTGGAAACGAAGACTCGACCACTTTGGAAGCATACAGTAATGCATATTACGCTGGATGCAAGGAAGAGAGGATGTCCGTGACCGGTGGATTGATTTCGCTGGATGGAATTAATTTGTATTGGATATGCAAGCGGCAAGGATGTGTTTTCCTTTCGACCATGGAGGCAGAGTTCTACGCAGCTTCACAAATTGAGTGCGAGCTATTTGGAGTACATCAATTGCTTACGGAAATTGGATTGCAATTTAAGTTGCTGATGGTGATTTACTCGGACAATTAGGCCACGATTAAGTTTTTGGAAGAAGAGAACGGCTTCGCGAAGATGAAGCATGTCGATGTGAGAATCAAGTTCCTAGTGTAAAAGCAGAAGACTGGAAAGATCGAGTGTCATATAAGAGCACACAAGACATGATGGCAGACATGTTTTTGAAGGCATTAGGCGACGCCAAGACTTGAAGATATGAGAGAAAGGATTGGTTTGATGGAGCATTGAGTGACACCTTTTCGTTAGTGTGCAATGATGAGAAGGAGTGTTGAATACGACGATATGTTGAAGTGCAACAGTATTACAGCTGAAGCAGCATCGCACAATTCCCGGAAATAGGTGTACTCAATTTTATATTTTGTGACTTACTATAATTAGTGACGTCAAATATATTCACTTTTGCATTTTCTTTTATTGTGACTGGTCGTTTCTCGCGATTGTTTCTGTGGTACATCACGTTTCGCTGCGCATATCGAGCGGAAGTGGATTGAGTTAGTGGATCTTACGATTACGTTTGGAGCTGTGAAGATTACGTTCACGTATTACGTTGTGGACCTCACGTTTATTGATCATCATCATTACGTGGAATTGTGGGTATCTCATATTAAGTTTACGTTATCAGAGGATTTCTCTTACTATCCACTATCAAAAAATTTTTAAGAACTATAAATTAAATCATTAAAAAAAAATTATACAAAATTATAAATTTATTTAATTTTTTCATGGCAAACAAAAGGGTGCTCAACATCTTATATAGCCCCCCCTATCGATTGTTAGGCGCAAAAGTCGGGACTGATGGGGCTGATTTTTCTCTATACTACAAATATATCTTTGCGACATCTTAAGCCTCTCTATAATGATATCGATGTGTTAAAAGTAGTACACTTTCCCGGATCGCGCACTATTTATGTGAAGAATATTCTTGTCTTACAATCGCTAATCTCTTACGCTCTAACCATCCAATATTAAGAGGATGCGCTCTAACAGATACCGGAAAAAAAGGAAAGATACGACAAGAGAGAAGCAGCTCTAATAGTCCAGAGATCGTACGCATCAAAAGGTTCCAAACGATATCCGGATAAAAACAGCCTGATGTCGTGGCCCCCCCCCCCCGCCCCCTTTCTCATGCACGCGGATCAGGGATTTTCTCCTCGGCTTTGTACACAATGCCCACCCAAATGGCCTTATAAGTTAATGAAACGAATATTTTCCCCTCTGTATTTAAGACACCCCGAGCGCGAATCCCGACAAAACCGGTCCAAGCACTGGCATTTGCAAAACCAAGCCAGTTCTAAATAACGTAGATTTTATCTCACTTTACGACTGGATTAACAAAAAGCACCATGGGCCGAGGGGTCGTCTGTATGGCCTGTGTAGCCCTCGTGGCGTTGCTCTTGTTGGTCATCGCCACCATCCTACGTCTCTTCGTGCTCTTCGTACAGCTTGTGACGCCGCGGTATGCGCTGATGATCAGTCTACTAGCGTTCACGCTCTGGTTTGTCGACTCCCGGCGACGACGGTATGCCAAGGGCTTTTACTCGTGTGCGCGGGTTCCTCACGCGCCCACGTCGCTGGAGTTGAACGATCCGAGAGGGAAGCAAGAAGAAGAAGAAGAAGAAGAAGAGAGGCAATTCACGCCGACACTCACTGCCGTGCCTTGGATGACGTCCCAAGTCGATGAGTGTAACAAGGTGGCATCGGCCGTACTTTCCGAGACGGAATCGGAAGACGACGAGAGTGACGGGGGCGGTCGAAAAGCGCTGAGTGGCAGCAAGCCACTCTTGGTCACGACGTCGTTGTCCTCGTCGAGCAAAAGCTGCCTCGACATGAGCATGCGCAGGAATAATCCAACGGAGCGAGTGGGGCCGACACGACCACGGTCGTCCTCGGCAACGGGCATTCGACCACAATTGCCCACAACAAGGTCAATGGTGCACCGTAGCAACACAGATAGGACAGAGCGGCATGACCAAGTGCCAAGACGTCGACAAGACACGAGAGGGACGAACAACAGCGAGCAGGTCGAGTGTGCAAGACGTGCGTCGTTCAAGGATGTGCGTATCCCATCAAGCCGATCCAGCTTGGACCGATTAGATGAAGCTTTGCGTTCGGACGGCTACTGGATTGGCGATTTCCAACTGGTATCTCGCCGTGGACAGAGCCCGCCGAAGCCCGTTTAAATCGCTTTGGTGGACACGACGGATTTAAGTTATTGGTCAAGAACGTAGTTGGATTATAGACATAAAAACTAATTTACGACAAGGCATTCCATCGCTTGAGGCGATGGTTCGAGTCTAGTAGCAAACGTTATGCGCCCTCGTCTCCCCTCGTAGGCTTCGTGCCGTCGCGAGATCGCAGACATCGATGCTTGCGATTTTTTCGACCTACCGTCTTCTTTGGTGCAGGGGGCGTGGGTATTGATAGTCTCGGCGTGTGAGAAGACGCTGGCGATATCTCTTGTCCATGATCACCTTCACATTCAGCTGGATGACCTTCCCTTGCTTCCTCAACCTGAGAAACGGTGGCTCCTTCCGTCGAGTTGAGAGGCAGAGTGCATGGACTCTCATTCATCGTAGAGCTACGACTTGTCGTATCCTCCTTCGTTCTGTCTTCTTCCGTCTCGGTGCTCGGCGCAAGTGTTTGTTCCGGATGTGACCAAGCGATGGGTGAAAGCCCAAACGAAAGCCGATGCCGTGAGCGCGGCTTGGGGGTAGTTTTCAATGTGTTGGGGGATGGAGACACTCGTACAGTACGCGGGGTCCAATAAATCATCGCCACTGGTGACGCAGACCATCGAGGCGCTTCCATGTCGCTATTCAGTGCAACAGCAGCTTTGTGTCTCTTCCTCTTTGCTACTTTCAGCGCTGTTGATCGCGACGATGGCGGAAAACGTTGACAAGGCGACTCTTTTGGTGTAAAGGGCGACACGAATCTGTCTACCGTTCGCTGACACTCCATCAACTTTGCTTCCCCCTGAGTAAACGTCCCTTGTAAATGCATTGACGGGGAGGACGAAGAAGGCATCAACGCCACCGTGTTCTTCCTATCGTGCGGTACTGCTCCATCGCTTGTTGCTTGAGCTGCGGAAAGCGGCGTTCGTAGTATTTCGTACTGCTTGGCATCCTCAAAGAAGCAGCCAACTGGTGTCGGGAAGCTCTCGACGCCACTGTTGGGCTCAGAAACTGGTGAGATGGGCACCGGTTTCAGCTCCGCAAGCGAATCAATGCTCCAGTTTAGCACTTCGGTCTCGGTTCGGTCGCTTGCTTGTTCGGCTAGCGCCGCATCATAGGGGGGAAACGGATCTTTCTCACTTGAGAGATCATCGAACGGGTTCCGGACGCGACACTGACAGTTTTCTTCGTTCGAGGTCGCTGCCATGTTGCGGGCTGTGCCGCTTTGATAGCAACATTTGGATGGTGTAGCCATTGGTGGACGTACCCCCACGGCAGGGGTAGGTGGTGGAAGCGGTACTGGTTGAAGTGACGGAAAACAAAGCGCGAGAGTGTTGGTCGGTGGTTCCAACCACGTTCTCGTGAGGCACGTTCGTCCCGGGCGGAGATTCCGAGGAGGCACTCAAGTTACCGGACGTGGTTACGACCGAGTGACGTTGGAGCATTCGTTCCGTCACAACGGATCGTTCAATGCAGGCTGACAATGGAATAAGGACGGAGAAGGCACTTGGCCGACTCCTGTCACGAGACGAATCGTAGTCGGAAGGCAAGAGGACTGCGAGTAGAAGGGCACGAGGGTTACACGAAACGACCAAACTGAAAACGCGGTCAAAAAACCGACCCCACTACACAAACTAGCTGAGGTGTGACAGCAAGCTTTTTGACGGATGCGGCGCAAACGCGACCCCGTCTACACGCGTGGCTGGGCTTGAAGCAACAAGTGGGGATTGGGATTTACCGACACTTTACGATTGTCCAGGTCTTAGCCGAAGGAATGGTCATTACAAGACAGATACCGCGATTCTTGAAAAGTAACATGATAACGAATACGGATAGATTACGGTTATTGCTAGCAAGTGGGGTACAGGTGAAAGAGTGCATTTAACAGGAGAGGCGATACAAGAAGTATATATATATCAGAGCACACGAAACATCCAAAGAATCTATCGCGATGGCAGCCACAGCGAGAGGAACAGGTACTAATCCTCTATGGAAATATGGTATAGGCTAAAACGACCAGTTATAGCTAGTCGAAGCACAGATTAAGGAAAAATGGCAAGCGGTACGTGGCGGTGGTAGACTTCTTATCGTGGAAACGGATTGGCTCTAATTACATGGATTTATGTTGAAAGTTTTCAAGCTTATATAACGCTTAGTGGACTTAAGTGAATATTATAGGCTTAAATTCTTTAAATTTTATAATGAGAAATTTTATAGAACAGGGCAGTATTTCACAGAATAGAACGCTTTTTTAATTTCACAGAATAGGACACTTTTTTCACATAGACTGTCCACCTCCGTGGAAAATTTCTAAAAGAGAAAGCAATAATCAAAACTTTGGAATTGGTAAATCGACGTACCTTTTTGGTAAATCAACGTACTGCAGCGCGTTAATTGTTTTTTTGGCGACTTTTCGATGAAATCATGGTGTGGTGTACGTAACTTATTTTACGTACACCAACTTACATGTATGCATATTATTAGTTTAAGTCTAAATCTTAACACTAATAAAATCACTTTTGAATTTGACTTTATCTCACAAGTGATTGATTGGAGTGCAGTACGCCGTGATTACGGCTGGAAGTTTCTCTTTTAATTTCGTGGCTTGTGGATAATATTACGGTCTTGCTTCGATTACAGTGAAACGCCAAGTAGATATAACGTGGATAATAAAGTTTGTTTGCGTTTCATTACTGGTGTTACATTAATTCCATTGCTATCGTCTCGTTGTGGAAATACGCGAATTAGTACTTCCGGAGTAGTTGGAACGCGTGTGCTACAGTACAGCAAAACGTTATGAGTGACGACGATCAAGAATTATGCGCAGCTAAGAAGCGATTAACTCGTCCGTAAAGAAACCGCTGCTTCTCGCGCCACGACACGAGAAAATCTTGTTCTAAAACACACAACAACAGGGGTTCGCTCTCCTACGTTTTCCTACCTACTTGTCAGGTCGTGGGGTACGTGATTCTGATATATCACGTACCTTGTAGGTTTAGGGTTAGGATATATATATTTACATACCTAAGAAGCCATGACGTCATAGGAGTACGCCATGGTCGTGACGTGATAGCTGAAGTACGCCATTATAGCACCTGTTGATTAGCACTCGAATGCATAGCTTAGATGTAGTCGAAAACTTGATTCGTAAATGTCCAATAGTGAATCCAATATAAAACGAAACGTAATCACACGTGATATATCCAAGACCAAGCACACGTTGGTGACGAACGAGGTATCAGTTCACAAGTCGTTAAGTGAAGAAAAAGGTGTCCAAGACAGGGACTTATTCAACGGGATGTAAATTGAGAAGTGATTATCTAGCTAAACATGAACTTATGTAAACAGATGTTGAAGTTATGGTAAACTTCCATCTGTGTGTGGTATACATGTCTTATACGTAACAAAAAAGAGTCTTACTCAGAACCGAGACTAATGCACTAAGTATGCTAGTAATAGACGAAATCGAAATTGCTACCTAAAATAGTCCTACCGAATTATAATATAGGATTAGAAATAGACCGACTATTTTAACACACCTCTACAATGCGAATATCGTAATGAAGTCAGATATCTTGAAGGGATAGCGCGGCACGTAGCTCTTCGAATCTTGGAGCAGGTAAGCCCTTGGTTAGACCATCAGCAAGCATAGCGTTCTTAGGTACATATGTAGGCTCCACGATCCCATCCTTTAATTTTGAAACAATAAAATTGACCCGAATGTCAACGTGTTTGATCTTGGAGCTTGACTTGATACCTTTAAAAACCTTGATCGCAACTTGGTTGTCCATGAAAAGCTGCATTGGTAGGTTTATCTTCACGCGTACTTACTCAATCAACTCTTTGAATCCCAAAAGATTTACCACATTGGTCGAACTAGCGTAATACTCTGCTTCCATGGTGGATAACGACACACCGCCTTGTTTCTTGCAAATCCACAAAACCAACATGCCATCAATGAATATGAGACCACCAGTAGTTGACTTGCGTTTGACTTTGCAACCACTGTCGTTGGCGTCACTGTAGCACTTGATGCCAAAAACTGTGTCTGCAACTTGAGGGCACCCCATACAAAAATGTGGTGGAGCGGCTGATCAAAGTTTTTGAAGCTTGATCAGACGATACCACGGCGCCCGGACTTCCGACTAACGAAGGGGGTCCTCCCGTTTTCTTGTGACTGACTTGTGTTCCTGCTCACCTTGTGTACCCGACGGCTTGGGCGTGGGTCGCTCTCTAGATGACCGGGACGTAGATCCGCGAGATTCCGATGCAAAATAGGGGTAAACTCGTAGTTGATCGACCGGTGTCGATCAAGTGCAATCAGATGCAATCAGGTGCGATCAGGTGCGATCAGGACCAGTAATAGATAATCTCGAGTTCCTGATCGATGCAGTTGATCCAGTACGAGTTGGCGCGAGTTGCGAACAGGTGATCGCAGGTCGCAGGTAGCAGATCGATGATCTTAGTGGTGATCAGCGAAGGGGTACTTGATCAGGCAGCGGAAGTCTTCACCACCCTATCGCCGCGCCTCTCAAGCTTAGTACGCTAATAGAATACCCAATATACTATTTATTCTACGCTTAACTTAAGAGGGGGGTCGATCAGCAACGGGCTGATCGACGAATTCCACTAAAATCCACCTAGAGTTCCCGTGGGGCGCTTAGAGCAGCCGAACTCCTAGGGTCAAACGTGTACCAATGGGGAAGAAGTGAGAGCGCACTGCTCAATCACGTACCCGAAGAAAAACCTTTACAATAGAAGAAACCGCTGACACAGCGGCTGGAGTTGAAGTGCGAGTTCCCAAGAACTCTACGTCAGCCGGTGGGCCAAAACGTGCACTATGTGCTCCCGTCCGGGACGTTGAGATGCGTTGCAATGAAGGGAGGCGCTAGTTGCCGTCCCTGTAGGTGATCCGAGTGCTCAGACGCAAAAGGAGAACTTTATTAGCACTTATATCCCTAAACCTACCAATTAACTAATATCAACCAATCAGAACTACTCATTCCAATGCACTCCGCCGACCAGTCAACCTGATTTCTCTGTCGTCCGTCGCTAACCGTTAGGTACCCGTACCTAGTCATCCCTTCTCACGATGTCCCGTCTGTGTCCCGTCCATGTACCTGCAGTTGTACACACAGTTGTACACAGTGTTGTACACACAGTCACACACACAATTACACACACAATGGTGCCCATAGTCACACCCACAATTGTGTACCAATGTTATGGCACACTTCACCACAGCCGCCCCTGAAACTCGTCCCAGCCGTAGAGCGGTTGGGGCGGGGATCGATCATGCCGTTGGCTGCTCTGGACCATGCCTCCGTTGGTCATTTAGTCCACACCCATCAACTATGACGTCGTTGACATTCAAAACCCATCACTCAGCCCTTTCGATCAGGTCACAATCGATCAGGCTGTTACCACTCCTTAACCGTGGCATCAGCGATCAGGCACTCGTGATCGATCATTTCCACATTTCCATCATGCAAGCGATCACGAACGGCGCCCCAGCGATCACGGACAGCGCTCCCGTGAACTCGAACAGCCTTCTTCCCTTGATCGGTCCAAGGCCGATGTGCTGATCGCCGCGGTCAATCCAGCATACATTCTCCAAGAGGCGCTCCGCGCGCGAGATGAGGAGGTCGTCATGTTATCCAACTCGCTCTAGGTGCACGAGGACACCATCTTGATGCTTCGAGAGCAGCTCGCATGCGCCAACCGTGAAGATGATGATCGGAAGGATGAGATCAAGTGGTTCCGTGAGCAGCTCGCGCCCCTGCGCGCTTATATCCGTGCAGCGGTCAACGATCTCAAGTCCAAGCTAAAGGCTGCTAGGGCATATATATCCGATCAACGCGCTCAAATCCGTGGTCTGGAGGGTAGCCGCGATCGGGACCGCTACCTGCTGTCTGTTCAAGAAGAGACCATTGGTGATAACGCGCGGGAGATGTCGCGCCTTGAGGCTCTCCCTGATCAAGTGTCGATCACTCAACTCCAACAGCGCTTGGCGTGCTACAAGAAGCGTATGATCAAGCCGTAGCCAAGAACCAGCGCCTGATCAAGCATGCGTTCAAGCTCGACTCCAAGGCGGAGAGGCGTAAGCACCAACGCGATCATATCCGGAAGTAAAATGAGGCCAATCGCATAAAAATGGATGAATATACCGCATGATATCCCAGATGGAGGAGATATGTGACGGCGTCGATGGGGCGTCAGCTATCATGACCGAGCTGGAGGGTCTACGCACCGAAAATTCCAAGTTAAAGACGGAACTTTCGACAACGCGGCGTCGCTTCAATTACGTGTCTGCAGATCGTGACGCACTGCTCAACCAGTTGCATCAGGTTCAAGCTGAACATACGCAGTTGCAGGTATTCCACTCGAGTCTCCAATACATGTTCACTGGTGTGTCGCTTCAAATGGCCGGCGTCGTGAGCTCTGGTCGGGATGTAAGCTCGTCTGTTGACCTTCAGGGTGATTTGCCAAAAGATTCCACCGTTCGGCCCACTTCTTCGCCCAAGAGGCGTGCTCAACGTTCGCAATCGAGATCTCGGTCGAATCGGCAACGCAAAGTTCTTGCTATTTCAGAGGAGAAGTCAGATGATGATCGCACACTCAGTCTTGATCAACCAGATGACAGTCAAGGCGGTTTCCCTGCCTTGATCGACACGCAAATTCCATCCAGTCCCACGATCAGCGAATTTGGGAGTGAGGTGATCAAGGCTCTGCTGGGTTCCTCTTCCCTCGTACTGGTGACTTCAAGTCGTTGATCTTGGTGTCTGATGGTGCGGCAGATGAAGACAACTTGCCGTGGACTCCGTGTCATTTTAGCGGTTTTGATCTGCGCAACGACTCGGCACAAGTGGTCTTCGACTACTTAAGACGCCCCGAAGGATGGTTATTTCCAGTTGCTACACGCGCCCCTTCGGCTGATCAATGGTGTAGTCACCTGATCACCCAGCCGTAGGTAGAGCTGTTGTACTCGCGACGCCCCTGGGATAACTTCAGGATCATGCTGCCACCTGTTTCTTTCCGCTCAGTTGGCTGTTTTGCCGACTTTGAAGCGAAGTACCGGTCGTTTCTAGATCATCACGCGCAGGCGATCTGGGAGTCGACGCATTATCTTCACATCGATAAAAGCCTCCGAGAGCGCGATGACTTCTTCCAAGAATATTATCAAAGCCGACTTCAGCGCAGAAGCCGTGCCGGGGCGTCATGGAAGAGAGTCGTGTAATTCGTCCTGCAGGGCATGATCGACGGGAAGTGTGATCTAGACATTTTCTTAGACCCTTCGATCTCCCATTGTGCTCGGAACCGTTCTGAGGTATGCTCCGGCCGACGATGGGTCATGGCACCCAGGGTTCCTATCGGACCCACCACCTCGGACATTGCTGGACGCGCTGCGTGAGGTCGATTCCTATGAGCCTTGGTGAATCCAATATCGCCTTGCTGTTTAGAATCATCCTGGCCGGAACATCCCTCGCATTTGCCGTAAGTTTTACGGGTCTGGTTAGCTGGCGGATAACTTCTTCTTTAATCAATAAATTCTCTTGATCATGCCATTTCCAACTGTTGCTTCGTCACTTTTCATGCATAACATAAATCGACCTTCCATCGGCTCATCTGCCGTTTCTCTATCACCATACCTCGCAATATACACCGTAATTTCATCACACCAAGTCAATCATCATCGCTCCATTAATCGTAAGTTTCATCAATAGCTCTTCTCCAATCAAAGGTTCTTCAATCATAACTCCACAGTCAGTAAGTCGATCATGCGTTAGTGGGACTCTTTGTCCACCTGCATTACATCAAACTGATGTTTGTTAATCATCTTTCGTTCGAAGTCTTTGATTAGAGCATCGCAGTTCAGATCTACCTCGTTTACCCACGACGGCTCATCATAACCCTTCCAGTAGATTGATATTTGCGTAACGTTCTGCCGTACCTATTCTTTCGACCAGATCGGACATCGGTGATGCGATCAACTTAGAATTCGTCCAGCTCTAGTGTCCTTTCCCAGCTGTCTTCCGGTAGCAAGGCCCCATCGAAATCAAGACGATCTTCTACCCCAGCTGCTAGCACAGTAGTGGGTCGATCTGGGAATTACTTGACCAATTTCAACTTGGATAGGTGTAGCACGGGGAATATGCGAAAGTCGGTGCCAGATGTAATCAATCTTGCAGCATGACCACCGATCAACTCATCGACTCTGAAGGTTTCTTGCCACATATGCGCCGGTTTCTTCGCGAACCCTTCTTTCACCCGATCGAGGTATAACCCCAAACCCTCGGTCCAGCTTCAATCTAGTGCGGTGTCACTTTATCATTATGATTTTTGGCTCGATCAACTTCTGCTTGGTGCAATCGAGTGCTCACTTGATCACGGGCGTAACGGTAGTCTTTCTGCAGCCTATATCTCCACCGACGAGAATCACGGTCTTTACGCCGAATTCCACAAGTTGCAATGTTGATTCCAACGATGATCGCGGATCCCACCCATACGCTAAATAAAATGGTGTTCTCCACGAATGCGATCAGGGGTTGAATTTAGCGCGAATACCAGTCGCTCTGCGTACGAGATCCAATCCTTCTGACTGACATCTGATACATACATCTTGATCGCTCGTGTGATCGTCTGCACCGTTCTTTCTGCCTTGCCGTTCGCCTGTAGACGATATGCCATGGTGGCACTCTGTCATTGTTCCAAGATCTTGTTGAACGCACGAAATACTTCAGACATGAAACCGGGTTCTCGATCGTTCCTAATCACCTCACTAGCTCCAAATCGTAATAACACACATTCTTCATAATTTTCGGCGATTTTCTGAGCGGTGCGAGACGATTCAGCTCTTGCGATCACCATACCCGTGAACGGGTCGGTCCAGATCAACAATTCCGTATGCCCATCAGTTGAGCGAGGCAGCGACGGGATATGATCCATGGCTATCACTTGGAATGGATACGTAGCCTCAATGTTTCCAGGCGACATCCTCTTGATCGTAGGATGGACCTTCCACGTCTCACAATCTACGCATTGCCCAACAAATCTTTGCATGCTGCGAAACAGACCACGCCAATGCAAGCATCGTCTGATCCGCTGATATGTACGCCCTATATTTTCGTGTCCTTCTTCCAAACTCACATGATAGTGGTGGAGGACATCCGCATGTAGGGTCGCAGGTAAAAAAAGCTTGATCGAAGAGTGTCGATAGTCTCAACCACCTTGTTCACCACTGGCTTTTCCTTTAGCTATATTTCCACAGTCGATCAACAAGCCTTGCTCATCGACATCATAGTTGGCGGCAATTTTCGCGCAATCTTTTACCTCGTCTGCGCTGAATTGTGAAACGTTACCATGCAAGTAACATCGCAAACGCAGATCACAAATCCACTTCTCTTCGTCCTGCGCCTTTTTCACACGTTCCGTCCTTATCTCTTCTATGGATACTTCGGGCGACGTTGACCGTCGCGTTTGACGGAGGCTACGTGATCAAGTCGTCACCAGAACTTGTGGGACAGTGGGATCTTCATTCCACGTGATCTCTTCAGACAATCTGTTGGGATCGACCAATTCTTCCATCTGTTTTTCGTCATCAATCTCACATCTTGTTCCACCCTGCATGGCCCTGGTGGTGATATGATCGTCACGCTTGTTTCATTCCCTTTTAACATTCAGCAGATCATGAATGGGCCATTCGCGAAGGGGTTTTAGCGCACGATGTTGCAGTACTTGCAATCTCGGCACCTTGCACCCTATTTCGCCACGAATTTGCCTGATCACCAGATTCGAGTCTCCACACACGATAACCCTTCTTTTGGGATGCTGCGACATTATATCCAAACTTAGAAGCAATCCATGATACTCTGCTTCATTCACCGTGATGTCCGGTGCATGATCAGCGGCCGCGATCATGATCTTCCATTCCGGCAATTTCCACACGATAGCACCAAATGCACCAACACATCGTTTAACACTTGCACATCCATCGAAACTGATCACGTACAGCTCTTAGTCTCTCTCAACCGTGGGAGTTGGTAGCTCAATCATCTGCCGAGGATGCTTTTTCGGTGCGATCTCAACCAGGGCTTCATCAATTTCGGCGCGAGGAGTAATACTTGCGGCTAACGCCCCTAGTTATTCCTCTTCGCCATGCACACATTTATTGATCTCCAAGTCCCATTGGGACAAGATCGCAGCCCATCTCCCCAATCGTCCATCTAACACGTTGGATGTCAATAACCACTTCAACGTGGATCGACGTGACAGGACAGTGATCGCCTTTCCGACCAGCATTGTGAAGTAGACGTCCAGCATTCGCAGAAGATCCAGAACTTACTTTTCGACGGGGATGTAATTCAGCTCGCCGCCCTTCAGTGTCCGGCTAGCGAATGCGACGGGGCAATACACTTGATCATGTTCTTGTACCAACGAGGCAGACACTACCCACTTGCTGGCATAAACCACGATCACCAGCGTTTTGGCTTGATCAAAATGGCGCAGGGTTGGGGATGATGCAATCTTTTTTTAGCATGCTGAATGACACTCGCGCTCTGATTAATCGATCTTCCTCATACACCGTACTCTCGTTGATCAATACTCGACTTCTTAACTCTTGATAGTCTATCTCTCATAACTCATAGAGTACCGCAGCATAGATCGCGAAGTCTTCAATAAATCGACGGTAGTGATTCAGACTCCCCAAAAACGATTGCATAGCACGC
This sequence comes from Peronosclerospora sorghi, assembly GCA_026184515.1. NCBI lineage: Eukaryota > Oomycota > Peronosporomycetes > Peronosporales > Peronosporaceae > Peronosclerospora > Peronosclerospora sorghi. The sequence continues at coordinate 4,644,230 of CM047589.1, read as the reverse complement.
AAATTACCAGAAAAAGGCAAATCGATCAGATCATCCAAATTCTTTGGATTTGTTTCCAGACCACGGCTAGAGACGTGATGTCCCAAATAAGGAACTTCGCTCCACCCCCAGTACGATTTGATCACGCTGATCGACAAGTTCCTTTGATCACACTTTTCCAATAATATTTCGCACCTTGTCACACAAGTCAGGCCAAGTAGGTGCAGGGATCAAAACATCGTCAATATAGGATAGTCTCTGCAATACAGACGGGCCTTGTGTTTGGTCAGGCTCTCCCGCAGTGAATAAACATCCGTTGATTCATCGGCACCGTCCTTAACCTTGATATACCCATACAATGCATTGTCGATCAACCGCTGGTAAATCTTCGTGGCATTTTTAAGGCCAAAGGGCATCCGATTCCACTCAAATAAACCAAACGGAGTGACAAAAGCTGAAATCCAACGTCCTCGATCGGTCATAGAAACGACCCAAAACCACTTGCCATATCCAAAGAGCAAAAACACAACGCCTTATCCAAATCTTCTAGCAAATCAAAGATCAGGGGCATAGGGTACACCATCAAACGCGTAAGCTGATTCACCGCGCGATAGTCGATACATAATCGGATATCAACCCCATTTTTGTTCACGATGATCACTATAGATGATGCCCAGGGTTATGGTGATGGCTGGATGATCTTCGTGGCCAATAACCCCTTGATCAAGGCTGATAACTTCTCGCGAAATTGTGGAGCGACCTTCCGACACTTTTGAGCGATCGGGCGCGCATTGCCAACGTCAATATCACAAACAACTCCACGTGCAGCAGGGGGCAGCGCGTTTCCTTTACCGATCAACACATGTTTCTTCGCCCAAATTATATAACGAAGTTGTTCAATTTCCTCTGCCGTGTTGATCAATGGATCACCGACTTGCAAATCATCATTAGTCACTTCTTCAGTACTTGCGGACACTTCAAGCAGCGTGGCAAGCTGTTTCTCCAGCACTTCCACGAACAAATCTCCGCCTTCGTGGTAGCACACTAGATCATCGGTAGGAATCACACCGAATTCACCGTGATCGGCTGAGACGGGATGCTCACGCATATCTGGATCAGGCTCAGCTCTTGCAACAGACCGTTCAACTTCGTGATCCAGGGTCACCCCTTCCACATTCGGCTCCTGATCGCACTTTTCTTGAACTACTTGTATCTTCTGCGATCTTCCGGATACTAATGCCACAGATGCCACGATAGAGTCCGTAGGTCGTACCAAAATTCCTTGAGGAATATGATACTCCTTTTTCTCGACCGAAGGACCTTGATCGACACTTTCTTGGTCGTCATGCACTGAATCAGTAGAATCTTGATACTCGAGACTCCTTATAATGATTAGAGCCCACCGAAATAAGACCAGGGCGACGGGGCACATCATTCTTATTCATCAAGATACCTAAAATCGTATCGTCATGTAGGATGATCGGATGATCGGCAACGTTCGTGATATACAGATACCGTAAATTAACCACTCCCCTAGTCACAGTGGGGACACAATATTTTCCGCGAGTAATACATAACTTACGAGATCGCTGATCACGAATCCGAACCTCAGTGGATCGACCTACTGGGATCTGCTCGTACTGATCAAGTTTCATATAATTTCCACTTGATCCATACAGCTGTCGGCGGCCTTCTAATGGGATGATCACCTCATCAGACAAACTTAGTGCACCGTGGGCGATGTTCAATCTGACACCAGCTGGGATCATAAAATCCATACCCAATATAACATCTTGACCAACGAGCTTGCCCACCAATTCATGGAAATAATAAACCAAAGAACCCGCTAACGTCACTTTAATCTTAGTGTGCCCTTCTGTAAGGTATACACTTTCTCCGATACCAACACATTCTTGTGTTTGGCTCGTGTCGATCAGGCAACCCACCTTACGAGCAAAAGGTTGAGTCGATGATCGATACTTCGGAACCAGAATAGAATAGCAACGTGGCACGTTCGTTATTAATTTTTCCACTCGCCTTTGCTTGTTTAAACCATTTTTTTGGCGAGTGGTACTTCCAATATCCACGTGATTCACCCGGAAGCAAATCAACTTCCATGATCACCGGGGACCGAGAAAACTCATCCATACGGAAATTAGCCAAACGTGAAAAATTAGGCTGATCAAATTTTTCGTTATATCTTTCTTCTGCTCAATCAGCCCTCTTCTTATCCACATATGCAGAAATACACACAGCGGAACGCTCGTCTCGTACCAGATTCCAACCTGGAGAGCGTCCTAGTTTAACATGTCTTCAGCTTCCTTGGGCAACATTCCGGCATGCTTTCTAGGGTTGTACCACTTGCGAATACGATAGTAAAATTCCTCCATAGGGCACTTGCCAGCGTCATGGATCTCGACCCACGCACGGCACACGTACAAGCAGTGATCAGTCGGGTGTCCCTTCTTGCCACACTTCAGACAGTTCCGGCGTTTCCAACAACGCAAATTGTCGCTTGATTGATCCACAATGAGTACATTTCTTCGACGCCCCTTGATCAACCACACTTGATTCACTTCGTTTACCGGATCAAGGCTCGTTAGGATAATCGTACGTCACTGGTTGATCGTGCATAGCAGCAATAATGTAACGACGCTGGTCACCGTCACTTCCACTGTCTTCAGAGCTTGATCCTTCACTTCCAGACATCACCTTGATCGCACGCACTGCTTTAGGCTTTCGCGCTGCGGCAGGTGATCGATCATCGCCGAATTTCTGACGGAATCGACTATCGCCTACCGCCACCGTTGGCTGGCACGCCTTAGTGCGTGCATAAGCTCGCAGCGTCTTTTCGAAATCCACAACGTTATTCAAACGCAGAAGTGCCAGCTGATCATCGAATTAGCGATTGGTCAACGTGTCGAGGAAATGTTGTACATGTTCACGCAAGATCGTAGACGATCCGCCCTTGATCGGCAACTTGGATCGAATTACCGCCACATTCAACCGGTGAAGATACTCAATGGGAGTTTCGTCAGATCGTTGCTTCGTGTAGTAATATTGGCGAGATGCCGATTGGCCACTTCCACAGTACTGAGCTTCAAATTCACCAACGAGACATTTCCAACTTGCACGAGTAGATCTACCCAGCTGGCGATGCCAATTGCGCGCCGTCCCTTTTAGCAGATCACCCATGATCAAACACTTCTCATGATCAGAGGATTCATCACGCATAAATGCTGACTTGAGACGACTAATCCAATTCCGCGCTTGATCTTCATCCATTTCTTTCCCTGAAAATTCTTTTAGATCACTGATCGCAGACATTCGAATCCTGGGAATCGGCTATAAATCAGGCATTCCAGTGTACGCAGACACAACCGTGGCTTGTCGAGGCATAGTGATCGACTCGTCTGGATCGATACAATCACGCCGGTATTGTTGATCATGAAACGAATATACCGATTCCATGTCGACATCCTTTCCCGTCGCCGATCTTCCTGGCTTTGACTGATGATCACGGAGCGAATACACTGACTCCATATCAACATCTTTGACCGTCGCAGCTCTTCCTGGACTTGGATGGCGGCTTTTCGGGCTTACCAATTCAGGTGTCGCCTTGCCCCTTTCTTCAGCCAAAAACCGTCCCATAGCCTTATCGAAAGATGTTTCAGCCGTGGGTCTTGCGATGATTGATCATCTTCTGCCTTGACCGATTGAGGTTCCTCCTTGACAACTGAGAACTTGACTTCGTCCTTCTGGCAGATCATCATCCTGGAAATCTTGGGTTCTATATTTCCGGCACTGCTCGACTCCACTTCAGACGCAACGTCTTCGGAAGGAGAAGATTCTTAGAAGGATGATCCCGTGTGTTCTGCTGCACTGATTGACGGACCCGCTTCAATCTTCAGCGGAGATTGCGGGGGTTCCACCTTAGTAGATCGACCCACTATAAGCACCAACATATCAAACAAAAGCCGCAGGGTAGCGGTCGCAACATCTTCAGGATCCTGATAGAACAATTCTTCAGCATCGTAGGCGCTTGTCGTCAGACCAACTTGCTTGATCAGGCGTGTTAGCCCTAACAACAGCTGAAGCTTGTCCTTCCCGTCCGTCTCTGGATTATCAACTGGTCCGTTCATCTTCCCGCTGATCGTGACCCCGAGTAGGCTCATCATCAATCCATCAATAACAACTCTTCGAGTTCCTTCCTATAAAACGTCCTCAGCAGATCCGATTCTAATGGTGGCATACTTGATCGACTTACGTCGCTCTCCGACCCAGGCGCCTTCAACAACGCCTTCGGTTGGTCGGTCTTGTAATATGTCACAACTGGCTTCCAATCCGGATCATTATACACACATGCAATTGGCGGATCATAACTTGCGTTATGATCCGCAGGGGGTCTCGAAGGAGATTTGGGAGGTGATTGAGGATTTTCCTCTTTATCTCATCAGGATACCTCCTTAGGTCCTGATGATCAGCATTTCCTTTCTTCTGTAGACATGAAGACGGCGAACTGCCTTCCATAGCCACAACCACCTCCTCCTTTTCCACTCGGATCTTCAATTCTGCTACCGCTTCCGTTTTCACGTCCGCATCAGCGCCGTTTTGCGTAGAATCGCGGTGATATTCCGCGTCGCCCAAGGATCCGGGCACTCTCACCATTGTGGTGGAGCGGCTTATCAAAGTTTTTGAAGCTTTATCAGGCGTTACCACGGCGCCCGGACTGCTGACTTACGAAGGGGGTCCTCCGGTTGTCTTGTGACTGACTTGTGTTCCAGCTCACCTTGAGTACCCGACGGCTTGGGCGTGGGTCGCTCTTTTAAAGACCGGGACGTAGATCCGCAAGATTCCGATGCAAAAAAGGGGTAAACTCGTAGTTGATCGACCGGTGTCTGTAGCCGGGTGCGTACACGCACGGTGCGGCTAGCGCACAGAGTAAGCCTTTCCTTTAAGCGGCGTTCGCCGCTACCTAGCCTATAAGCCCTTATAAAGGGCTTAGTAGGAGAGAGCTCTCCTACTCGGGGCCAATATTCCCGGGGTGGTTTACAGATAGCTTTCGATAACCCCTTTCAACAAGGCTTCTCTTATAAAGGGAGGTAGCGTAAGGGAGAACTCCCTTAGGCTACAATACTCACTGCGCGCGCGACCGGGCGTGGTCGCGCGCCTAGCAGTCTTAAGTATTTATGTAAACTGATGTATATTTAATATATGTAATTATCCTAAATTAATTAAACTAATGTAAACTATATGTAATACTAAGCAGAACTTACTAAATTCGTACCTAGCTAAAATGTAGTGTACACCACCTGTGTACTAACACGTGGATGGCTGACACGCCACCCCCAAGGGCTATTTCCCTGATTGGTTAAAATAACCAATGGTTCAAACCCTTTCGAACCGGTCAATACTGACACAAACCGTAGTGTACTCACGTACACCACCTATTAAATGTGCTCGAATGTAACCCTGTTACATCCTCCCCCATCAAGACTATTGCTTACGCAATAAACAAAATTTTGTTGGAGAACTCCAACTGTCAGAACCTCTGGCTGACCATGAGCACCTTTAGTGGTGCTATGGAAGAAAACTATTCCGATAACTCGGAAGTGGATGCCCTTGGGGAGATCTCTCCAACGGCTGACCACTCCGACAGCGCCGAACGGTGCTGTCGGTAATCCAACCCATTCCCCACACGTGGGGAAAATGCGCTAACTCGTGCGCAACTATCACCAACCTCGGATGACATATCCGGATCGCCGAAGGCGATCACCACTACTGATCTGGACGCAGCTCAAGAGGCTCAAAATGCCGCACAGGCATTACAAGATGCCTTGTACGCCCCCAGGCGCCCTCCGCGGGCGGCATATCGTTATGGAGGTCCTCGTGACCTCCCAAAGTGGGCCAATAATGAGGTAAAGAAGGGTTTAGTCTTCTATACCCCTGTTCCAGCGGCTATACTGCCGCATGAAATTGCGCGCCGGAAAAAACTCCGGGCCAGACTGCTAACGCAGAAGCAGTTCACTGCTACCTCATATCGAGAGCGCCTCGAGAAACAGACACAGGGTGCCGTTGTTGGGAACCTCCGCGAGGTTCCCTTCGTTCTCCTGCAAGGAGAAGATGCCAAAGAGGTAGAGCAGAAGTTCCGCGCTTGGGCGGAGGGGAGAAACGTCTCCCCGAGTTTTTAAGGCTGTACAACAGCTATTCCGAACGTGACGTTTGGATAGAGAGGGCATTGCGCTTGGCGTTTGCCAGAGCTAAAGCCATGGGGAAATTACTTGCCCCTTATCGCATGCGCTATGCTAGCGCCCGTGCCCTCACTGCGGTGCAGGAGCACAGTCGGGTTCCGCATCTGCCTCCGGAGAACTCCCAATTACTGGAAGTGAAGGGGCTTACCCCGCCCCTTTGGTCGTTGACTCACAGCGGGATTCTCCCGCTCAAAAGCGTCAACGACGACACGGCAATCCTGCCGCAGGAGAGTCTAGAACTCCCACGAGCTCTGTGAATGTGGATAACCATTCCACTTCACCAAATACTGGGTTTGACCCCGATGATGGCGTCGCGCCATCAGACGCTCGACCGCGTCCTGCCGTACCTTACGGCTAACCACCTTTTGCTTGTCTTGGCTTTCCGCCATGGCATCGCAAACGTGTCGTAAGACACTAAGGCGCGTCGATAAAAACTTATCGATGTGCTTTAGCTCAGATACAGGGCTGACATCGGGAATCCTCCCCCCTCAAGCCCTGGGCCACACGCACGTGGCGTCAACGTAACCCGCGGATTTACTAATCCGTTCACATAAAACGGGGTAAACCCCGTAGATGCATGGACCGAATTGTTGATAGCAAATTCGGCCATCGGAAGAATCTAACTCCAACTCTTTGGAGAATCCGGACATAAACTCCGGAGGATATCTTCAACAACGCGATTAACGCGTTCCGTCTGACCGTCCGTATGCGGGTGATCCGCAGTGGACATGAGGAGCTTGGTGCCCAGCACCTTAAACAACGCTCCCCAGAACTGTCCCGTAAAACGGGGATCCCGATCCGACACAACGGAATAGGGTAGACCATGCTGTCGAAAGACACGGTCTAGGAACACTTTCGCTGTTCCTTGTCCATCAATGGACTCTAGCACCGCCTCCAGGTGAGCCATCTTGCTCAAACGGTCTACAAAGAACAAAAATGCCGGTGTTCCCGGCCTTATCCTTCGGAAAACCGAAGATAAAATCCATACTAATGGATTTCCAACACTCCGTTGGAACCGACAAGCTCGCCAAAGGCGCAGCTGAACTTTCAGAGGGTTTAACCCTCTGACACGTCTCACAGGTGCGTATATACGCACCGACTCACTTATACATATTGGGCCACCAATACAAAGCGCTTAAAGCGCTGTAGGTCTTATCCCGACCTAAATAACCCCCGGTAGGGGCGTCATGTGCCTCAAAGAGGACTCTATACTTCAGTTCCTCATCATGAGGAACAACCACCCGCGGAGTGTACTCTGCGCTCGTGCTATAATATAGCAAACCGTCACAGTACCTGTAACGGTGTAAACGAGCTTTAGCTCGACTTGACAGGGTTGGCTCAGACGAGCCAAGTCCCTTACCACCCAACGCGCTGATAAGCGCCGTGCACTGTGGGTCTTTCTCATACGCCTGGCGTATGAGATCTACCACAGACGTGGTGACGAATGTTGCATGAGCGAGCTCGTAATCGGGACGAAGCGACAACGCGTCTGCAAGCACGTTCTGCTTGCCAGGTTTATACTTAACATCAAAGTTGTACTCCGCAAAGAAGGAGAGCCAACGGGCGATCCGTTGCGAGAGATGAGGCGACTTTGTCGCTGTACGTAAGGACGCGTGGTCAGTATAAGCCACAAATGGCTTAGAGCTGAGTAGGTGAGCCCTAAATTTGACAAGAGCATACTCATTGCAAGTAGCTCCTTATTATAAACGGGATAATTCCGGTCCGCAGCTTTAAGCCTCGACTCAAACGCAATCACGCGTTCCCTTTATGAATCGTCTGCTTGTAACAAAGCACATCCGATTGCGAAATCGGAGGCGTGGCAGACGACGATAAATGTTTTCCCAGAGTCTGGGAGAGCAAGAACGGGGTCTTTCAACAATCTCCCCTTAACCGCTTCTAAAGCGTTTTGGTGTTTGGTTTCCCAACACCAATCCACGTCCTTCTTAAGAAGGTCGGTCAATGGCTTCGCCATTTCAGCGTAGTTCTCGCTGTATTTGTTGAGATAATTGGCTAATCCAAGCCACTTCCGTAAATCTCTAAGATTTACAGGCAAGTCCACTCCACAATGGATTTCACCTTCGCGGTATCCGCCCGCACTACATCCTTACCGATGAAGCATCCGAGGAAAATAATTTCCTCAGCACCAAAAATACATTTGGATGCGTTCGAATATAACTAATGCTCCCGCATATATTCGAGTACCGCTCGAAGGTGTATCAGATGCGTCTGAACATCAGACGAGTAGCCTTCCGCGCGACTATGAACGAATATATCGTCGAAGTACGTCTGAGCGTACTTTCTATGAATGCGGAAGAGTTGAGTCACCAAGCGATTAAAAGTCGCTGGTGCATTCAAAAGCCCTGTGGAATAACTATCCACTCCCACAGCAGGCCACTAGGCGTGCTAACCGCTGTCAGCGGAATATCGGATGCTCGCATGAGCACCTGATAATACCCGTCCACCAGATCTAAGGCACTGTACACAGTACAGCCCGCCATATTGTTCTGGAGGACATCCTTCCGAGCAATCGGAGTCTGCATGGGTACATTAGCTGCGTTCAGCTTGTTATACGCATGCTCAATGCGCCACTTTCCGTTCAGTTTACGAACACACAAAAAGTGGGAGATGAGTGGGGAGACTTACTCTCCCGTACCATCCCTGCCTCTTCTTTCCCCTTGAAGAATGCGTCGATGACGTCGCATTGCTCCTTGGGGAGAGGCCACTGCCTAGTGACGCAGTATT
>CM047589.1:4574072-4620258 GCA_026184515.1 Peronosclerospora sorghi | reverse complement strand
AACCCTGGCTGGTACACCAACTCGGTGCTAGAAAGCACCGCTTCCCTAGGGGCTTTGTGCTGTCGGCCCCTACCCTGGGGTTTAACAGCACTGAGGGATCCCCCAGTAGGACACCCCGCACCTACTGGGAGTCGTCGTTTCCCGACGGCTTGGGCGAGGGCCTTTTGCCGCCCTCGGCCCCTTCCAGCGACTATATCGCTGGGGATTTTGTGGACATCTGTTCCGCAGATGATCCACGCTTCCACATAGGAAGCACCTTAGCGGCCCACGCCGCTGCAACATAGCTAAGATCTCCGCCCCGAAGCTCTGCGAAAAAGAGTCAGAGTGACTCTTAGCGGAAGGTTTCCCCTCCACTTCGACCTGACTCAGGTCCATGGGTTCAGGACCCACCTTAGAGGAACTAAAGTTCCTCTCGGCGTTAAACGCCATCTTAAACGCCTCCCCTAGGGATTGGGGTCGGCATCGGAACAGTTCCGAACGTGCTGGCCCTTCTTTCAGGCCTCCCATGAAGACGGGGATGGACACATCGTCCGAATACGCTTTCGCGTACATCCCTGCCAACAGGGTCTTCAGTCCTTGGACATATGTCTCCAAGTCCCTAGTTCCCTGACGGCACCTCAAAAACGCCAGCTGATTCTGGAAAACCCAGATCAGGCGTTGCATACCTGTCCATAAGCTTTCGCTTAAGGACTCCCCAGTTCGGGAACACGGTCGTGACCGAATTCTAACACGTAAACGCCCATGTACGGGCTTTGCACGTAAGATGGGTCAGGGCAAGTCCCACTTGCAGGTGATCCTCGATCACTTTCGCGGTGGCGAATGCGGGTTCAACCTCTCGAAGCCACACATAAAGGTTTTCACCTTTCTCGCCGGTGGATTCCTTTATCTTAAAGGACATCGGAGGGCGCACCCCCGTAGACGCGGGATAACTCCCGCGAAGACTCGCCCCATGTGCGATAAGGGCATTCACCCTTTCACGCACGGCATCGAGGCCCTGCACCACTAGATGGCGCAAGCCATACTCACCCAATATGGGTAACAGCCTTTTAAAGTCTTCCTGTTGGACGGGGGTTACCTTACCCCAATCGTCCTGATCCATCCCTTGCAGAGGATATTGATAACCAACACAGGTGTTGGATTGACTACAAGTGCTACCAGATGTAGCCGGGTGCGTACACGCACGGTGCGGCTAGCGCACAGAGGAAGAATTTCCTTTAAGCGGCGTTAGCAGCTACTTAGCCGATACGCCCTTATAAAAGGGCTTAGTAGGAGAGAGCTCTCCTTCTCGGGGCCAACATTCCCGGGGTGGTTTACAGATAGCTTTCGCTAACCCCTTGTAACAAGGCTTCCGTTATAAAGGGAGGTAGCGTAAGGGAGAACTCCCTTGGGCTACAATACTCACCGCGCGCGCGACCGGGCGTGGTCGCGCGCCTGCACTTTAGAGTGAAATGTAAACTGAATATATTTAATATGTAATTAGCCTAAATCAATTTAAACTAATATAAACTATATGTAATACTAAGTAGAATATTCCTAATTCGTGCCTAGCTAAAATGTAGTGTACACACATGTGTACTGACACGTGGGTGGCTGACACGCCACCCCCTAGGGCTGCTGCTCTGATTGGTTAAAATAACCAAAGGTTCGAGACCTTTCATCTCGGTCAATTCTGACCTCAACCGTAGTGTACTCATGTACACCAACACTCAGTGTTACCCGAATGTAACCCCGTTACATTCTTGGTGTAATCCTTCAGAAATTTTAGCTTGATGTCCACATGCTTTGAATTCTCTGCACTCGCTTCATCCTTCAATTGTCGTATCGCGGCTTGATTGTCCATCTTAAACACGAGCGGCGTCTTGGCATGCATGCCAATTTCGGCGACCAGCTCTCGCAGCCCTAACGCCTCCTTGCCGGCCATAGCTGCCGCAACAAATTCAGCTTTCGCGGTTAATAACGCAACCGCCGTCTGCTTCTTGTAGGCCCAGATCACGAGAATTCCATTCACAAACACTACCATCGCCGAAACATTTTTTCGGTCCACCTTGTCAGCGGCGAAATCCGCATCGTTGTAGACCATAATCCGGAGCGGCATTGGTAGATCGTCATCATGTTTCAGAATAAGCGTTAGATCACTCATTACCTTCAGGTACTTGAGGATCCTCTTGGCGATCTTGTAATCGCCCAGCGTGGTGCATGGGTCTTACGTGTGGCTCGGTGCACGGCGAAGGAAATGTCAGGACGCGTGCACCGGGCGACCCATAAGAGACTGCCCACAAGCGATTGAAATTGCTTGATGCTTGGTAGATTCTCCTTCGGCTCCACCAACAGAAGTTATTTCCTTGACGTATTTCAGTGCCAGCACCGGAGTCCGAGCTGGGTTCATCTTCTCCAGTCTGCTCATTTTTAGTATTTCCTTGATTGTGCCTTCTTGATCCAGCACGTAACCGCTCCTCGTATCACCTTGAATCAGGATACCAAGAAACTTGGTAACACTACCCAAGTATTTCAATTCCAGAACTTTCATGTTCGCAAAAAATTCCAGTACGATCCTGTCACTGGTTTCACTAACCAGGAGGTCGTCAACATATGCGCCAACTACCACCGTTTCGGCTCCTTGGGCTCCTTGGTGCTTAACGAAAATACATGTGTCCGTGACACACTGCGTGAATCCAAACTTTGTCAACGTTTCCCAAAGGCATTGTGCCATAGGCGTCCAGCCTGTTTCAATCCATACAGGTTGCGCTTTCATTTCAGCGCGAGCTCCTTTGGTGATTTTACACCGAAATCACGCAATGTATCCATCGTGATATCCATGCCTTGTGGCACCTGCAAGTGAATTTCCACATCGTCTTCCGATTTGGCCTTGGTGTAGGCACTTGGCACATCGCCGTGGCGTGCCGCTACCCCCCACACTTACGCCAACACAAGAATCAACTTGACGTTATTCAACTCCATAACGGTTGAAAACGTGAAAAAATAATCGTCTCCAAAAACTTGCTTGTCGCCTCTGGCGACCAGATTCGCCTTGTACCTCTCAACCGACCCGTTTGCACTGATTTTCGGCTTGTACACCCACTTGGTCGGGAGAGGTACCTTGCCCTCAGGGCGGCGAACGACGTCCCACGTTTCGAGATCTTGGAGGGCATTGAGCTCCTCCATTTCTGCCTGTTTCCACATCTTTGACTGCGGGCCTCCGTGCTCCTCACGATAATTCTTGTGGTCTGGCTGCATCGTTGAGCCACTTGGTGGATCGCAACAAGAATCACGCACCGCATACACGCACAAAGCGCTTTCCACATTTTCGTTATTTTCGTCAATTCTTTCGGAAAGTTCATCACTTGAAGCGGCCCTTTTGGCCCTCGACGCTTCATATTCTTTACCTTTAGTCGTCTTCTTCGACTTCCTGAGCGTCTTCACGGTGCCTTGCACCGCCTTTTCGACGTGTCTTCACTTGGTTACGGCCTCCGGTGTTCCGTCACTTTGCGCCCTGACCTTGGCGTATTTAAATCAGCATCTCTCGAACGCTACTCGGCCATTTCCTCGGGTTCTTGGCTGCGTTCACCGTCTAACATCTTGGTCACTTTGTCGCTTGTCTCAGCGCTGAGCGTTTCAATCGCGGTGACGTGCCTCGTCACCACGACCACCCTGTCTTTCAGCAATAATACTTTGAAACCTTTTATTTCGTCGCTTTTCCCTAGAATTAGAGCCCGTTCGGCGTGCTTCGCCAGCGTCTTCTTCTTTGGGTCCCGCCAAACCATGCACGGGGACCCGAAAACCACAATGTCATTTACTGCCGTCCGCTTGCCGGTCAGCACTTCCAGCGGCGAAATTCGCCCGATATTCGACCTTGTAGGAGTACGGTTTAGTATGTACGCAGCATAATCAGCCGCCTCCGACCAATACGTAAGGGGTACATCTGACCCAAATATCATGCACCGGACCATGTTGAAAATGGCCCGGTTCATCCGCTCTGCCTTCCCATTTGAGGCCGGATTTCCTGGTTCAGTCACTTGGCGGCGGATACCGGTCTGCTTGCGGAACAGATCGACGTTCCGATACTCTCCGCCGCCATCAGTACGCAACACGTGAACTCTGAAAACACATTCTCGAACCAAGCGATGAAGTGCCCAAACATCCTTGCTACCATATCCTTGGTTCGCGCCGCGAAAACCCTCACATAACTTGAGTGATGATCGACAAAAACAGCCAAATACCGATTTCCTCGACTGTAGCGGGGAGTGATCGGACCCTTGAGGTCACTGCAGATCACTCCTCCGATGCGGTCTATCGGGGCGTTGCTGCCGAATCCACCTTCGACTGCACCTTCCAGGTTTCCTTCCCTTCGGCACACGTAAGGCAATTTGGCCTATTCGTGTCCGTCAAAGCAATACCAGTTCTGGGGTCCCTGGCCAACCTTTCAATGGTACTATAGACCAGGTGACCCAGACGCATATGGAAGTGGTGCAGGCTTCCAGTGTGGACGTCTGGACCCACATCTTCCGACACACTATTGGCAACCATGTCACCGAAATCCTTTGAAAAGCTATTCGCCCTTTCAGCTTTCAACTTGGCAACGAAAACGGATCCATGCGTCGTTACATCGAAATGCTTTTCGTCATTAATAACCACCCGTAGCTTGCTGCCATCGTCGACTATTGCGCAACCCTTTTCACGCAGTCGACCAAGTGAAATTAAGTTTCTGGCTAGTTGCGGTGCGAAGTATACTTCGGTCAAGATAACGACCGTTTCGCTTTTGTTGCACGTCCGCAACGCAAGTCGTCCGACCTTGTTTGCCTGCAGGGTGCCACCATCCGGAAAGGTGAAACTATCATCAGGACCACAGTCCTTTGCATCTTCCAATAAATTCGCGTTCTACACCAAGTGTGTACTAGCACACTATCGATAATCCAAACATTTTCAATGTCGCTTTCATTTCCACATGCATTTACATATGCACCTATAGTGGTATCCATGGTCGAAAGCACGAAACGCTTTGACGACCTTTCACTGCCGCTACGGCTCGGACCTTGACTGCGATCACTTCCACTCTTCCGTTGTCTCGGGGCAATACCTTTGTATGTGCCCCTCGCCACCTCAGGCGTAGCACACGCGCCGCCCCTTACTAGATGTTGCTGCATGCGCGTGCAACTTAAGGGCGGGCTTCGGCTTCACTGCATCGTCCTCCAGTTCCTGCGCCCAGTCAATCAGCTCTTGCGCATGGCTGAGGTAATCCCCCCTCTTTGGGTCATACCTCGCCATCAACCTAATTTTCAGCCGCGGCGCAGCGTACTTGACGATGTTTTCAACAATCAACTTTTCACTCGACCCGCTTTCGTGAGCCAGATCTACTAGGTACAAATGATGCTCCGTCCAGCTGCTCTGGGCATCCTTTTCCATCGCGAGCCTGGTAGCAGCTTGGTGGTGAGATATAGTAGTTCTGAATCCCAATCACATCTAGTCCATGACGTAGATCAGCGTCGGTCGCACCCGCCACCACCATGCAACATTTGTCCGGTAGTATTCCGCGGCGGTGCCTTCCAAATGCTCGCCGAACTTGTTTACTTTTAACCGTTAGCTCCATTGAAAACCAGAAGTCATCTCTGCAATCTTGATCGCCTCCAACAACAGGTAGGCTCATTGGCGGTAGCCTGCACCCAGACCGGGATACAGCTCACGCCCTGAAAACTTTTCAATACTTAACTTAGGTATTTTGTACCCGGTGTATTGCACCGGTATATTTCCTTGCGCAGCGGGTACTCCGGCACCGCCTGCACCTTGCGCCGCAGCGGGCCACTACTGGGTGCTGCATGTACATGTGTGTAACAGGGTTACATTCGAGTCGGATTTAGTTGGTGGTGTACGTGAGTACACTACGGTTGGGGTCAGTATTGACCATTCGAAGGGTTTTGAACCATTGGTTATTTTAACCAATCAGAGCAGCAGCCCTATGGGGTGGCGTGTCAGCCATCCACGTGTCGGTACACAGGTGGTGTACACTACATTTTAGCTAGGTACGAATTGGGTATGTTCTACTTAGTATTACATATAGTTTACATTAGTTTAAATTAATTTAGACTAATTATATATTAAATATATATTCAGTTTACAAAAATACTTAAGACTGCTAGGCGCGCGACCACGCCCGGTCGCGCGCGCAGTGATACAGTAGCGTAAAGGGAGTCCTCCCTCTAGCTACACCTTTAGTAAGGGAGCCTTGCCGTTAAGGCATTAGCGGAGCTAGGCACGCGACAACATCCGGTCGCGCGCGCAGTGAGTATTGTAGCCTATGGAGTTCACACTTATGCTACCTCCCTTTATAAGGGAAGCCTTGTTACAAAGGGGTTAGCGAAGCTATCTGTAAACCACCCGGGGAATCTTGGCCCCGAGTACGAGAGCTCTCTCCTACTAAGCCCTTTTATAAGGGCGTATCGGATAAGTAGCGGCGAACGCCGCTTAAAGGAAAGTCTTCCTCTGTGCGCTAGCCTCACCGTGGGTGTACTCACCCGGCTACATCTGGTAGCACTAGTAGTCAATCCAGCACCTGTGTTGGTGATCAACATACTCTGCAAGGGATGGATCAGGACGATTGGAGTAAGCTAACCCCCGTCCAACAGGAAGCCTTTAAAAGGCTGTTACCCATATTGGGTGAGGATGGCATGCGCCATCTAGTGGAGCAGGGCCTCGATTCCGTACGTGAAAGGGTGAATGCCCTTATCGCCCATGGGGCGAGTCTTAGCGGGATTTATCCCGCGTCTACGGGGGTGCGCCCCCCGATTTCCTTTAAGATAAAGGAATTCACCGGCGAGAAAGTTGAAAACCTTTATGTGTGGCTTCGAGAGGTCGAAACCGCATTCGCCACCGCGAACGTGATCGAGGATCACCTGCAAGTGGGACTTGCACTGACCCATCTTACGGTCAAAGCCCGTACATGGGCGTTTACGTGTCAGGATTCGGATACGACCGTGTTCCCGAACTGGAGAGTCCTTAAGCGAAAGCTTATGGACATATATGCAACGCCTGATCTGGCTTTCCAGAATCAGCTGGCGTTTTTGAGGTGCCGTCAGGGAACTAGGGCCTTGGAGACATATGTCCAAGGACTGAAGACCCTGTTGGCAGGGATGTACGCGAAAGCGTATTCGGACGATGTGTCCATCCCCGTCTTCATGGGAGGCCTGAAAGAAGGGCCAGCACGTTCGGAACTGTTCCGATGCCGACCCCAATCCCTAGGGGAGGCGTTTAAGATGGCGTTTAACGCCGAGAGGAACTTTAGTTCCTCTAAGGTGGGTCCTGAACCCATGGACCTGAGTCAGGTCGAAGTGGAGGGGAAACCTTCCGCTAAAAAACACTCTGAATCTTCTTCGCAGAGCTCCGGGGAAGAGATCTTAGCTATGTTGCAGCGGCGTGGGCCGCTAAGGTGCTTCCTATGTGGAAGCGTGGATCATCTGCGGAACAGATGTCCACAAAATCCCCAGCGATATAGTCGCTGGAAGGGGCCGAGGGCGGCAAAAAGGCCCTCGCCCAAGCCGGCGGGAAACAGCGGCTCCCAATAGGTGCAGGGCGCCGTGCTGGGGGATCCCTCAGTGCTGTTAATCCCCAGGGTAGGGGACGACAGCACAAAGCCCCGAGGGAAATGGTGTTTTCTAGCACCGAGTTGGTGTACCATCCAGGTTTGCTGGTAGTCTTTGCGGACGTGAAAGGCTTTGATGAGCCTGGGAGAGTCTTGATAGACTCTGGAGCGTCTGACAGTTATGTCAGACTGGCTTCTGTAGAGAAGATTCGGCTGTATGCCGAGGCCCTAGAGGCACGTTCTCGTGACGTTGTCACGGTCCGTCTTGCGACGGGCGTATAGGTTTTTGTACCCCAGGTATCTATTGACCTTAAGCTGAAGTTTGCAAACTTCGATAGCTAAGAACGTTGCCTGAGTCCTGAATTTGGACTCATTCTGGGAATTAAGTGGATGGAACGCCACGAGCCATGTATAGACTGGAAGGCTAAGTCCATTGGCTCAACGCACCCGCGATCGGATGAAGCATTATAGAGTCATGAACCCACCTTTGCTCGATCGCAAAAGCAATGCTGGCGTGAGATACCAGAGATTAGGATGTCTGAAATGATCATTCCCAATGACGTTAAGGAAGAGTTCCTTAACGATGGGGATTCGGCGGTTAATCCCCACGCCGTTAACGGTGAGACTAGTAAGTTGCCAGTGGCAGAGGTGGATTCCTCTGAGGCGACTCCAGTAGGAGGGGTAGAGACCCGTGTGGTTAAGCGCTAGGCTATTCCAAGCGAAGAGACCCGTAGTTCGTCTCTTTCGCACGTCGGAAATGATTCCGACTACGCCGTTGTAGGTGAGACCGGCGAGTCGCCATTGGTAGAGGTAGAGACCTCTGTGGATAGGCGCGAGGCGCTTCCAATAGATGGGGAAATTCACTCCCCCCAACTGGGTCCCGGGATGAGTCCCGAGGCCAGTAGTCAGCAGTCCTACAGGATGCTGAATAGTGTGACAGGTGTTGTCACGGAAGGCGTAAGCCTGAAACGGTTGCATGGGATAGGCGAACTGTTGTCGTTGGAGGAGATGTCCTTCAACGAGTTTGAGACTGCTGTAAAAGCAGATGAGATCAACGAGGTTGTCGTATTACGTCCGGAAGAGGAGTTGAACTCCTCATCCACGATGGACTAGTCATTTTTGGTGAAAACCAAAGAGGCATTGAATGCCCGAAGCGGTCTCAAGATCCTTGCGGATCCTGAGGACCCTTACCATTCCTTATTAAAGGAATTTGGAGATGTCATTAGTGACAACCCACCGATGGGGTTACCACCGGATCGGGGAGTCTGACATGAAATTGATTTGGTTCTGGAACCAAATACTGCGTCACTAGGCAGTGGCCTCTCCCCAAGGAGCAATGCGACGTCATTGACGCATTCTTCAAGAGGAAAGAAGAGACAGGGATGGTACGGGAGAGCAAGTCTCCCCATTCATCTCCCACCTTTTGTGTTCGTAAAACGAACGGAAAGTGGCGCATTGTGCATGCGTACAACAAGCTAAATGCAGCTACAGTACTCCGATTCCTCGGAAGGATGTCCTCCAGAACAATATGGCGGGCTGTACTGTGTACAGTGCCTTAGATCTGGTGGACGGGTATTATCAGGTGCTCATGCGAGCATCCGATATTCCGCTGACAGAGGTCAGCACGCCTAGCGGCATGCTGTGGGAGTGGCTTGTTATGCCACAGGGGCTTTCGAATGCGCCTGCGACTTTTAATCGCTTGGTAACTCAACTCTTCCGCCCGCATAGAAAGTACGCTCAGACGTACTTCGACGATATATTCGTTCATAGTCGCGCGGAAGGCGACTCGTCTGATGTTCAGACGCATCTGATACACCTTCGAGCGGTACTCGAATGTATGCGGGAGCATAAGTTATATGCGAACGCATCCAAATGTATTTTTGGTGCTGAGGAAATTATTTTCCTCGGATGCTTCATCGGTAAGGATGTAGTGCGGGCGGATACCGCGAAGGTGAAATCCATTGTGGAGTGGACTTGCCTGTAAATCTTAGGTATTTACGGAAGTGGCTTGGATTAGCCAATTATCTCAACAAATACAGCGAGAACTACGCTGAAATGGCGAAGCCATTGACCGACCTTCTTAAGAAGGATGTTGATTGGTGTTGGGAAACTGAACACCAAAACGATTTTGAAGCGTTTAAGGGAAGCTTGTTAAAAGCTCCCGTTCTTGCTCTCCCAGACTCTGGGAAACCATTTAGTGTCGTCTGCGACGCCTCCGATTTCGCAATCAGATGTTCTTTGTTACAAGAAGATGACGCGGGACGAGAACGCGTGATTGCGTTTGAGTCGAGGCAGCTTAAAGCTGCGGAAAGGAATTATCCCGTTCATGACAAGGAGCTACTTGCTATGAAGTATGCCCTTGTCAAATTTAGGGTTCACCTACTCAGCTCAAATCCGTTCGTGGTTTATACTGACCACGCGTCCTTACGGACAGCGACAAAGTCGCCTCATCTATCGCAACGGATGTCCCGTTGGCTCTACTTCTTTGCGGAGTACAACTTTGTGGTTAAGTATAAACCTGGCAAGCAGAACGTGCTTGCAGACGCGTTATCGCGTCGTCCCGATTACGAGCTCGCTCACGCGACATTCGTAACCTCGTCTGTGGTGGATCTCATACGCCAGGCGTATGAGAAAGACCCACAGTGTACGGCGCTTATCAGAACGTTGGGTGAAAAGGGACTTGGCTCGTCTGATCCAACCCTGTCAAGTCGAGCTAAAGCTCGTTTACACCGTTACAGGTACTGTGACGGTTTGCTATATTATAGCACGAGCGCGGAGGACACTCCGCGGGTGGTTGTTCCTCATGATGAGGAACTGAAGTATAGAGTCCTCTTTGAGGCACATGACGCCCCTACCGGGGGTCATTTAGGTCGGGATAAGACCTACAGCTCTTAAAGCGCTTTGTATTGATGGCCCAATATGTATAAGTGAGTCGGTGCGTATATACGCACCTGTGAGACGTGTCAGAGGGTTAAACCCTCTTCAAGTTCAGCTGCGCCTTTGGAGAGCTTATCGGTTCCAACGGAGTGTTGGAAATACATTAGCATGGATTTTATCTTCGGTTTTCCGAAGGATAAGGCCGGGAATACCGGCATATTGGTATTTGTAGACCTTTTGAGCAAGATGGATCACCTGGCGGCGGTGCCAGAATCCATTGATGGACAAGGAACAGTGAAAGTCTTCCTAGACCGTGTCTTTCGACAACATGGTCTACCCGATTCCGTTGTGTCGGATCGGGATCCCCGTTTTACGGGACAATTCTGGGGAGCGTTGTTTAAGGTGCTAGGCACCAAGCTCCTCATGTCCACTGCGGATCATCCGCAGACGGACGGTCAGAAGGAACGCGTTAATCGCGTTGTGGAGGCTATTTTCCGGAGTTTATGTCCGGATTCTCCAAAGAGTTGGAGTGAGATGCTTCCGATGGTTGAATTTGCTATCAACAATTCGGTACATGCATCTACGGGGATTACCCCGTTTTACGTGAACGGATTGGTGAATCCGAGGGTTCCGTTGACGCCACGCGTGTGTGGCCCAGGGCTTGAGGGGGGACGAATCCTCGATGTCAGCCCTGTATCTGTGCAAAAGCACATCGATAAGTTTTTATCGACGCGCCTTAGTGTCTTACGACACGTCTGCGATGCCATGGCGAACGCCAAGATCAGCAGAAGAGCAAGCTGACCGCAAGGGGAGGCGCAACGAAAAGGTGTACAAAGTAGGAGAAATTGTTTTATTAAACGCTAAAAATCTTCCTACACATGCAGTTTCCAACGTGTTGAAGAATCAATTGCGCCCCAGGTTTGTGGGCCCCCTTAAGGTACTAGCCCGAAAGGGCTTGTCGTATACCTTAGACATCCCGAAGGCGATGCGTACGCATCCAACCTTCAATGTAGGTTTTCTTAAGCCATACCAGAACCCGGAGTCGGGTCCTCTTTTGGAGGAGGTTGAGAAGTTGGATAGCCGAAAGGCACGACAGGTCGGAACATCTCCGACAGGGTTGAAATACGACCCTGAAGCTCCGCAACGAGAGACTCGAGGGATGCAAGCCGCCCCTCGATGCGTTCATTAGAACTCCCTTCGTTGCGGAGTCCCTCCTGGGCATCTTGGATGCGACGGCTGTGCCGATCACAGCGCTCGTGGAGCTCACGTCGCAATAGCGCGACCCCCTCCTCCAGTGCTCGATACGGAGGGTACTCCACACTACCATGCGGAACGCCTGATGGCACGACGCCATCACCGGGGTGAGACCCAGTACCTGGTGAAGTGGAAATGGTATTCACATTCCCAGAGCTCGTGGGAGTCCGAGACTCCCCTGCGGCAGGATTGCCGTGACGTCATTGACGCTTTCGATCGGGAGAATCCCACTGAGAGTCAACCCAAAGGGGCCGAAGAAGCCCCTTCACTCCCAGTAGCAGGGAGTTTGCCGGAAGAAGATGGGTGCTTGCATTTCTCTCCGGCACCACATCGAGAGCAGGGCGCGTGTAGTAAGAGGCAGGTAATTTCCCTTGCGCTTTGGCCTGGGCATAGTCCAAGCGTAGCGCCCTCTCCACCCGAACGTCGAGTTCGGAAAAGCTGTTATACAGCGCATCAAAGTTGGGGAGGCGCTTTTCCCCTTCCGCCCAAGCGCGGAATGCCCGTTCTGCGTCCTCGACGCTTTCGTCCCGAAGAAGAACAAAGGGAACCTCGTGGAGGATATCCACTAGGGCACCGCGTGACAGTTTCCCGAGGCGCGTCCGGTAGGACTTAACAGTAAACTGCTTAGGCGTTAGCAGTCTGACCCGGAGTTGTTTCCGGCGCGCAATTTCACGCGGCAGTATAGCTGCTGGACCAGGGGTATAGGAGGCTAAACCCCTCTTGACCACGTTCTTAGCCCTCTTTTGAGGGTCGCGAGGCCCCTTCCGTGCCCGTACGGCACGTCGGGCCTCAGGAACCGAGGACGGTTCATAGGTGATGGTCGCCTGCGGCGACCCGGTAGTTTCACCCCTAGTGGGTAGAGGTGTCGCACGAGTTGGTGCGTTTTCCCTACGCGTGGGGAATGGGTTGGATGACCGACAGCGCCGTTCGGCGCTGTCGGAGTGGCCAGCTGTTGGGGAGAGCTCCCCAAGGGCATCCACTTCCGAGTTATCGGAATAGTTTTTTTTCATAGCACCGCTGAAGGTGCTCATGGTCAGCCAAATGTATTGGCAGTTGGAATTCTCCAACAAAAATTTGCTTATTGCGTAAGCAATAGTCTTGATGGGGGAGAATGTAACAGGGTTACATTCGAGTCACATTTAGTTGGTGGTGTACGTGAGTACACTACGGTTGGGGTCAGTATTGACCGGTTCGAAGGGTTTTGAACCATTGGTTATTTTAATCAATCAGAGCAGCAGCCCTAGGGGGTGGCGTGTCAGCCACCTCACGTGTCGGTACACAGGTGGTGTACACTACATTTTAGCTAGGTACGAATTGGGTATGTTCTACTTAGTATTACATATAGTTTATATTAGTTTAAAATAATTTAGACTAATTATATATTAAATATATATTCAGTTTACAAAAATACTTAAGACTGCTAGGCGCGCGACCACGCCCAGTCGCGCGAGCAGTGAGTACAGTAGCGTAAAGAAAGCCCTCCCTTTAGCTACACCCTTAGTAAGGGAACCTTGCCGTTAAGGCATTAGCGAAGCTAGGCGCGCGACCACATCGGGTCGCGCGCGCAGTGAGTATTGTAGCCTATGGAGATTTAACTTATGCTACCTCTCTTTATAAGGGAAGCCTTGTTACAAAGGGGTTAGCGAAAGCTATCTGTAAACCACACGGGTAATCTTGGTCCCGAGTACGAGAGCTCTCTCCTACTAAGCCCTTTTATAAGGGCGTATCGGCTAAGTAGCGGCGAACGCCGCTTAAAGGAAAGTCTTCCTCTGTGCGCTAGCCGCACCGTGCGTGTACGCACCCGGCTACAATGTGGGCGTGGCCGTGCGCCAGCTTCTACCCCTTTGTCCTCAGCCAGGTCGTTCAACGACATCTGCTGGCCGAACGGACGGTAATTCTGAATACTCTCCCGGAACTCGGACTGTGGTATACGCACCGGTGCCTTCCTCTTACGCTCAGGGGATCTATTCGAGGATGCTGGGCTTGCTTTCCATGTATCCTGGTTGTTCGCAGTGCTCGCGACTTCCCTCAAGTCGCGCACCGGCGTCCGAAATTCATCAACAGAGGGCACATCGTCTCTGTAACAGGACTGATCCTGTTCTGGGCTTACACTGTGCTGTTCGAGGAAGCGCGCAATACAAGAGGGGTAGGATTAGTTGGTGACAACTAATCCTATACTAAAAGTAAATATAAATATTCACTTATCTGTTAGAACGAAAAATTAAGAGTGTTTATTTAATGGGTGGTTAGCGGCTAATAGTATATTAATTACCTAACTAATATAATAATATCAAGTATTCAACTAACTGTACTATTAGTTAACCTGCAAGATTCGGTATTTATAACGAATCGACTTTTCCTTCGTAGATTATAATAACTTATAATCTCTTATTTGAATTTCAGACAACGCGTCTGAAATTTAACTGTGGTATTCTAACTTGAATATCAATTAATAGCAACTCATGACAGTCTCCATCAGAATCAAACATCATAAACTTAATAAAAAAACCTTCCGTCACGTTCGGCAATCACTACCCCTTCGGTGGGGGACTTTCCACAAGCTCCACGAAACGTAACAACGAGAAAATATCCAAGAGAGCACACTCCAATCGCCAAGAAAACTCGACGAGATTACTTGACGCAACTTGGGCTCATAACCTGTTAAAACTCAACAAAAATAGCTGAGTGCACTTCAAGCGATCAATACTCACCTGCCGACGAAGTTTCATCGCGGGAGGATCAGCGGAAGATGCAGAGAGGCTTGCGTCGCGTAGTAGCCACAGAGAGTTCAGTAGGTGTACTCTTAATATAAATGCAAAACGGAAAGTAAGATATATTATGTATGGTTACTTAAGTAGCTATCCAGCACTAATGCAACTTAATCTCGTAACCGCTATTATATGCAATAAATGTATGGCTTACCTGAACAGCCAATGGGATTCCACTATTCGGAAGAGTGCAAAGTCCAAAATGGATACACAATTTTCCAACAATTAAGAACGCCGCAACTTGAAAAAATCGCGGAACTAAGGTGGATATTTGATAGAGCCGATACCGACCGAGATTGCAATCCTATCCATCTAAAGCTTATCCAGATAGAGATCGGTCACGTCGACCGACCCATAACTCCATTTAAAGCCAATATTACCATCTATCTACTTTCGGCTTCATCTGACCGTTTCGGATCTTGTCAAGCTCAATTTCACTCCCCCATTCCGATAATTTACCGTTAACGCACAGAATTCGGGCTATCGTTTTTCACCATATGTGTTGATCCCGATCCCATTTTTGGCCAATTAAATTCGAGATGTGGATCACATCCTCCCGTCGTTTTTCTTTTATTTTTCCGCTCTACACCACAGAATACCACGTCTGATTGTTAGCGGGATTTTTTTCGATAGCGCTCACCACAAACATGTTGTCCACATAAAGGATGAACGAGTCGGTGTTCTAGAAAATAAACAACACTTGTGTTTGTAGCGCAGATCTTATACTACCTGGTCTGACAGTTTTGACCAGGTAGAATATTGCGTAGCGAAGAACAAGTGCGCGACGGATTCCACGCTGCGGAAGTTTCAGATTAGTCAGTTTGTTATAAAAACGAAAAGTGTATTATGAAAAAGGTTACCTAACTCAAGATGACAATACTAGAAGTTAATTTTGAATTCTAACTTGAAAATGCATACGCATATTTCAGCCAATGGGGTTTCATCTCTTTGAAAAGACACTGAAGCCAAATCTTTCAAAATGGCTACATGAAATTTCAAAAGTTGTCCGTCCATTTGGGTTTTGTTCGTGATGACTATTGTAATTATTGAAGATAATGTATTCCGTGCATGCGTCTACATTTACTAATGGGGATCGATTAATTGAGTGATGAACACTTGATGGAAGGTGGTAAGTATGCGTGCAGCAACTCAAACTTACAATCGCACTGCAGCTGAAGTGGTTAGTGCCGGGGGGCTTGATCTCTGATCACTTGGCAGGGGTTCGATTCCCACAATGGTAAAGTTGAATACGGTAACTGGTGTTTAGGGTTCACCAGGACTTCGTCCCCCCCGAAGTTACGTCCCCTTCCATCTTTTCTATTTTTTGGTTATGTCCTTACATTGAAGTTGAAGTTGAAGTCGCGATAACGTTTTTACTTAGTAATTACTATAGGCAAACCAACCAATCGCAGATAGGTAAAAATAAGTGGCTAGGAACAACAACAGTTAATTCACATGAATAAATCTCACTTTTAGTTTTGCAGCCTCGACTTCAAGCCGCCTTCATCTTTCCTATCATTTCCTTCGCTATTAAAAGTCCTTCCATTTGGGTTTTGTTCGTGATGACTATTGTAATGTTCTTTTTGTCCATACTCGCGTATTTACCTAGAAAATTGAGTCGGACAGGTCGATTAATGCCTTTAATATACTGAATTCGTCTTTTGTTAATTTTATTTAAGACCAATAACCCGCTGACGACGAAAACAACACCCCAAGACAATTTGTAGACAGGAGAAGAAGAAACCAAGTCAGGGACTTAATCAATCGAATGTTTATTGGGAAATAATCAGTTATCCTAACATGAAATATGCATAAGAGTTGAAGTTATCGCGAACTTCCATCTGTCGTGTATTCTACATGACTTTTTCGTAATAATAGGTACTAAGACTTCTAGGTACACTATCTTATCTTTGAAATGTACGAAATTATCAATGCTATAAATGAAAATATAAACAAACCCGGTTTTGAAAAAAACAGTATAATGAATATTTCCACTACTTCCCCATGGTTGCCTCTTCCTATATTGGTATCGATATCATCAAACTACCTATCGCGGTATTTGTTACTTTGGGAACCACTCCCTAGCGCGCTATTAATTCTTCCCCATGGTGGCCACTTCCTACCATGGGTACTTCCCTTCACGATGGTCATTGCATAACGTTATTGTGTCTTCCTCACGACAGACGAAAGTCGTCGTGAGTACTCCAACACGGCGCTTCTTATCTTACATGACGGCCACTTCCTCTTCACAAACGTGGCTGTTCTGCTATGCCTCACCGGACTATTGTAAACGGATATAACGTCCCTTGTTATTGTCGTATCAGTGCTGGTGGTGTCATCTCTACTCAACTGTCTCTCTGCGGTAATTTTATACACTGATACACTTAAATTACTCACAGGGTAATCATTTCCTGTGCCATCGCCGCACGCAATTGATAGGTATCCCAGTGGATCAATGGTTTATGCTCCGACATCCATGGGATGCAATGCCCTAGATAACATCGAACTTGTCATCAATTCCGAGAACATGAATTCCTCGAACGACAGTACGTCCACTTAAAAGTGTGTGCGAATCACGCACCTTTTCCCATAGCCACGGTTGCACCCGTTGTTGACCCGACTGACAACTTACCTCGTGTTATTTTCACTTCCACGAAGTTTAACGACGCTAAACTTTGTTCTCTCACAAACTTATATGATCCGGCGGTATCAAACATTGCACGCTGGTAACATCGGTGCTGCGGCTAAACCTTCACGGTGATGAGCGTTTTTACATCACCTGCACACATTGAATAGAATTTTTCCCGTGGGGCTATCATTCTCACACGCCATGACGCTCTTCTCTTCTATCATTTTCTTGGCTTGCACCGTGCTGCTGGTGTCAACAATTGTTTTCATGTGAAACAACCCCTCCAGTAGGTCGTACATATTGTGTGCTCGAGTATTTTTTTAACCAACAGGAAATTTCCCCTGTTGATTACGGTTTTTCTAGCGTACTTATCCGTGTAGCTCCTGACGCGGTTCCATGGTCAAAGTGCCCCATTCTCGCGCATCTAATTCAGAAAGATATTCTTGTCATAATTTTCGATTGCTTAGGTGTAGAAGCTACCTTAACCAATATGTTCAACGATTTTGGAACCCGACCCCACTACGTCGTAGCTGTGATACGGCGGCCCTCGCCGCATATTACCACCTTCCGGTACCTGTTGCCGAACCGTCAAAGTCGAACGGCGAGTTTCCTCTTCGAATATGGAAAGTATACTGGGTGGATTCCCGTATAAAGAAATCTTTCTGGATGCTTCGGAAGATAGAATCCTGTACTTCTTCGGCTAAATGCCGGAAGAGATAACTGCTCGACAGGAACGTCTTTAAGTCCACATCTACTTGAATAGATGAATCTAGTGACACGCTCACAATTGCATAATTTTGTTGGTTGTGAGAGTTACCTTGTATATCAATTTACCCTATTTACCCTGATACTGATATAGCAATCAAAATCGACATCCAAATTCATTTTGAGGAGGCTCAAAGGTGAACTTTAACGCCTCCTTAAACGTATGTAGCGTTTCACGCGCGGAAGCTTGGCCATTCTGAGACCCCATGTGCTCATGCCTTGCCTCGACTGCCGAAATATGTAAGACCTGTAATCTGAGTACACTTAATTCACGACTCTATGCTGTCGCTAAATAGAGCATCCACCGCACATGAAGCTGTCCATTTTCCGTAT
Organism: Peronosclerospora sorghi; assembly: GCA_026184515.1. Classification (NCBI taxonomy): domain Eukaryota; phylum Oomycota; class Peronosporomycetes; order Peronosporales; family Peronosporaceae; genus Peronosclerospora; species Peronosclerospora sorghi. The sequence goes on along the minus strand of CM047589.1, from coordinate 4,602,062 downwards.
ACGGGGCTACGTCGGCCCTAAATTTCTTGATGTGCGATGTCGTGGGCGCTGATTGTGACAACGAATAAACAACTGAATTCGTTTGAAATCGGTCAATGATTTCTTTTTACTTGTCCAGGCTTTTAGCCTCGAGCATTTGTTTATTTTAGGGGCAATTCTCGGGTGACACACTAAGAGAGAAATCCTGTCTTTCCCCTTCCACAGCTTACAGTCAATCTTTTAGGTGATTTACAATTTTAAACGTCTCCACGACCCCATCTTTTGTGTTATTTTCTCCAAATCCATATCATGTGCACCAGCGCGCTGAACGGAGCTGGGGGACCACGCATAAGTGACCCCATACATAAGACCAACCTAACCAAGGAGTATTTTTCGCTCTACACTCTTCTAGAAAACTAGCAGAATGTGCTGCCAGTGGTAGCCGATACGGACCGCAAAGTGCTACCAGATGTAGTACATCTACCATTCCCATGTTGCTTGAGAGGAAGCTTGCGTTAGAGGAATTCGATACAGGAAGCAATAAATGTAAACTTGTTTTTATACTAATTCTTGGATTGAATCAAATTTTCTATACCTACTCCTGATTTGATCCTACACAAAAAAGTAATTATTATGCGCTAGCCAGAAGTTTAAAGAGGAATATATTATTGGGGCTTTCGATTAACTAAGTATAAAAAAGCTAAAAAAATACAAATCTGTAGTAAATTCGCTGATTTAATTTTGAAACTAAATTCATTCTGGATTCGGTTAAGTTAACGAATCAGATTGAAAATGGTTTATAGCATTTATAATCCATCAATTCCTTTGTTTGGACTCTTCCTACTTGTAAATATTTTGGAAAAACCTAAATGTTCCAATTAGAACAATGATATTTCAGCTTAGGTATCATTGGTTCTTATCCATTACAGCGATGACACTGAAATACCTTTTTTATGGAGGAATCTTTTATTTCTTTACGTAAGAAGGTATAATTAGCAAAACGCGATGGATTACCGACCGATATTACTTCTTCAATCAAGTTACTAAGAGTTTACAAAAATTATATCGGCACGGATGCCGAAGGTTTTTGTCCGATGGATCAGTCAGTCTTCATGAGGATGGATGTGATTCAAAGGAAGGCACAATTAGTTGAACAGGAACAGATGAAAGGTGTTTGCTTATTTTGCGAAAGCTCATGACACTTAAAAGGCGCTATTTAGTCAAAGTTAGAACGGCTTATTTTCGATGAGTTTCATCTAGATTATTTTTCTCACCCAGAAAGAGACTACGGAGCAAGTTCTGGTTAATAGCGATCTTTTGGACGCTATTCCCATAAAAGTGGGATTTAGTAGGTTTTCCATTAGCGAGCTGCTGTTTATTCTCCCTGTTGGACTATTGGGAATCTCTATAGAAAATAATTATCAAAAATTACAGTGGAAAATGGATTTAAAGGCAGGGCTCACCATTTTGTTGGCGTCTGTAAATGACTCCAGGGTTTTCCTATATATATAGGATATACTTAAACGAGAATTACAAATTGGGACGTACATTGGTGCGTTATCAAGGTAACATGTTCAGCAGAGTATTGTAAATACTGGCGCAAGGTCTCCGCCCATACCATGCATTCTAATCTGAGATTGTTGTCCGTGCTGAGCGTCGCATCTGTAATCACGATACATCTTGAAGGCAATTTAACTATTCTGTGGTAGACTTAATTACTACAGCCGCTTCTTTAAAGATTTTGCAGTTTATACGGCAGTACTATAACAAATCCGAGAGTTTAATGCTTATGTCTTCTGCCAAACAATAATATGGTTATCAAGTAGATCGAGAGACCAAACACTTGGGCGGGCAAGTGGCGTTTAGCATGTTGAAAGCGAAAATTTTTCCGCCCCGATACTGCGTTACTTCGATCAGATGGATCGGCCGGTTATATCCATCTATGCTTAGCGGCGCTGCTTGGCTACTCAACTCGTCTGAATATGATGGAAGCCTTCCGCTAGTTACTATCCTGTTCACTTGAGGCAATCAGGTATTCTCGAGACATAGAGGAAATACTGGGTACACTTGCTACGGGTATAATGCCCCTGAAGAAGTGGATGAAGCCCTGACACTAAGAAACGGCCTAGGCACACGATTACGACAATCGAGTTAAAAAGGGGATGATCATGGCCCGTTTTGATGGGTCGGCCATTTTGAATAAGACTGTGGGATCAATTAGTGCTTTTCTTTGTAAATACTTCCTTGAATTCTTCCGGAACTGGTTTCAACTCCGGCGGTACTTTTGAAGGTTTTAAGTTGGATATCTTCAAATGATATACCTCACCGTAGGCTCCTCTTTTCATCTTCTCTGAAAAGGTTGGACCATCTATGTCTTCGAATTCCGTAAGGTCTGCAACTTCAATCTGTTGCGTGCCCAATTTATCTGTGGATTGTACTTGGTAAAACACGGTTGACCAAATATCACGTCATGTGTTTCCGGTAGTTCCCATTCAGTAAAACGCATCTTTGTAGACTCCATACCATCTACATGAATGGTATATTCCACTTTCTTTGTAGGCTGAATCGATGTCCACGTTCCATCAAAACGACGTGCTTGTAACTCTTGCTTGGTTAATATTTTCGTTGCCAAGACAGGTTTGATAAGGTTTGTTTACGCACCAGAGTCGATTAAAATCTTAACGGATTTATTACCAATGATTCCATTACGTACTGGCAGTCGACCCTGCCATGGTGTGTCCGATTCAGAGTTGTTTGATTCTAAGAGAACATGATGAACCTCGGGCTTTCTTTGGCCATTTGCGGTATTAATCGTGACGCGATCGTACACGATTGTCTCTTGGTCGTTTTCGGCGCTTTCCATATTGTTGACATGCTGACGATTCACATGCTGTTGATTGCTCCGGCCTGAACGATTATTTCCTATATCGTTGCGCGTTCGCCGTTGATTACATTGAGCAGATCGGCGATTTGAATTTCCACACTTAAACCATAAATTTCTGCGGTTTCATTCGTCACGAGACGAAATCTGAACGTTAGTGACGTCCATCGGTTCTGGACCATTGTTTGAAAGACTTCAACGACTGTTTTCATACGACCTGTATCTCGGTCAGTCATTCAATTTTCCTCTCGAAAATCGCTGAGAATGATAGCGGTTAAGGTACAACGCAACGGTAATTGCCTCGAACAGCGTTGCACAGCGACGATACTAAAGCTCTTCCTTTGTAAGAATGGAAAGTCCACGTAGGAAGTACATAATCTGGTCCAACTCACTCATGTCTCGGACTTGAGTGGCTAGTGTCAAAATTTGCTCACATAATCCGGGAAATCCTTACAGTAGCGTTCGCTGGTATTGTTCATATCCTCGCGCAGACGCTCTTGCAAATATGCAGGCACAAATTCTCGTTCGACGCTGAAAAATTCATCCACGGTTGTGATATGCTACTTTTGCATTACATACCACTGAGCGGCACCTTGCTTCAATGTTCATCCTAGAACGGAAAGAATTCTTTGTTCGAGCTCTTAGCTCTTCCCGTCAACTTCTTTAGCGAAGAAGTACTGCTCCACTTGATCTTTATAGAGCTGGAACGATTCGTCCAATCTCCCTCCATACGTCAGAAGCCTTACACCCTCAAGCTTGATTTTCGATAATTGTTTTGACTTTTGCAGTTGCTCTAGTAAATGCACCTGTTTTTTCCCTTGTCGCAACCATAGTAAACAGCAATTGTGCACGCGGGTCGGAATTCATTGGAGAAGACATGATTTAACTAATATGAGTTATGGATTGATATTAACGACTTAATTTCTTCTCTTGACAACCTTTGGACCAGGTTTCAAGGTATTCTTTGTCTTGGCGACAGGGGTGCTCTAGACCTTGTGCTTAGCAATATCGCGAGAGATTCGCAAGCTTAGAGTGCTCTCAAAGCTCAGCATGTCACTGGCGTGCGCTAGTAGGCGAGCCTTGATGTTCTTGCGCGAGTCGGTGGGTTGAGCCGCATCCAAGTGTTTATCAAACCGGTAGAGAATGCAGCTGGTTCGTCTATAAGGTCGGCAGGCACTTATCAGCGGCGTCTGGTATCTGCACTGACAGCAGGGAAATCGAGTCGCCGGTGTTTAGCTGCGAAGGTTTCTTGTGCGGGTGGCGGGTCATGAACCGAAGCGCAGACCTTCCGTTAACCCAACTGACTTCTAACTGAAAAAAGACGACTGATAATCTAAAGACAACGTCTCGATAACGGCGGCAGTATCAATGACCTGGTAGTATTTACAGCCAATGAAAAGGAGCCCCTGTCCTCCAAAAAGATCGGGGCTGACGTGGGCTCTCCTAGGCACCGCTCTTGAGCGGCTAGCATGGTGGTGCTGCGGGGGAGGCAAGAACGGCGGAAACGGCGGTGCTTCGGCGGTGGTGCTGCGGGGAAGGATAGCACTGTGGTAGGAACGGTGGCGGGGACCAACAAGTGCTACTAGATGTAAGGTATATTAAAACGTTAGAGTTAGGTCCTTATTTCGCTATCTAGGCTACTTCTAAGCCTATCCTTCTGGAAGGTGCTGTTAAAATAGTCGGTCTGTTTCTAATTCTATATTCTAATTCGATAGGACTATTTTAGGTAGCAATTTGCATTTCGTCTATTACTAGCATAATTAGTGCATTAGTACTCGGTTCTGAGTAACACACTTTTTTGTTACGCTTAAGACATGTATACCACACACAGATGGAAGTTTACCATAACTTCAACATCTGTTACATAAGTTCATGTTAGCTAGTTAATCACTTCTCAATATACATACCGTTGATTAAGTACCTGTTTCGGACATCTTCTTCTTTTCTTTACGGATGTTTGCTGTTACCTTTCTCGCCACCAACGTGTGTCTGACTGTGGAGATATAAAGTGTGGTTACTTTTCGTTTTATATTGGATTCACTGTTGGATATTTACGACTTGAATTTTTGACTACATTTAAGCTATGGATTCGAGTGCTATTCAACATGTTATGGTCCCAAAGGTTCATACGCTCATGTGAAGACGGTTCCGTGGAAGGGAAATATGTCAGTCTTGGAACCGAAGGGGTGCAGATTTTGAAAATGTTTCAAAAGCAATGCGACCGACTCGACAAATTGAAGAGTTCGCGTGCTATCCTTCAGGGCAATAACTTTGGTTTCAATAATTAGATGCGGTTGGGCACTCGTATGCGGTTGGAGTCGCTTGACAGTACGCCTTAGCGAAAACCGTAGGCCCAACCTGGCTTCCATAACCAAAACCATAATATGGGTACACCGATGGAAAATCGGCCTCCCATCTTTAAAACCCCTTTCTACAGAAATGTAAGCTCTCGATCAGAGTTTTGGATGGTACCGAAGTGTACGATGGCCCTGGATCCGGTTTCACGGAATGGGGTACCCGTTTCATTCCGCAGATTTCGATAGCCAAATCGGCTTATGGATTTTATTGGAGCGAGGATATAAAGTTCGACCTCCTCGGTCACTACCTTAGTGGTACGACCGAAAGATACTACAATAGGCAGGTTTACTCATGGTGGAATGTGTCACCTACGTTAGTGCATGTGATGAATAAAATGCTTAACTCATTTCATACTTTAATCACCTCTGCCCAAGCAATGAAATTATTCTCTGGCTGGAAAAGCCCCAAGTGTTCGTGGAACGAACACTATCTTTACTTGGTGGCAATTTCGGAGGCTGTAGGTGGTAGTGAAGCACTTTTCTTAGACAAAGTGGTTCACTACGCATCACCCGAACTGAAAACCATCCAGATGGCTAAGTTCGACCACACTAGGTTCGACTTTTTACGCCATGCCGAGGAACTAACTCAGTTCGCTAAGGCAATTGAGGGTAAATCACGAAGTTCAAAGACCTTTAGTGCTGATGCAGTGAACTTCGTGGGGAAGAAAATCCATAAATGCCATTGTTGCGGACAAATCGGTCATATTAGACCGAAATTTCCAAAAATAAGGCTAGGAAAAAGTGGATTTCTCACTAACTATTAATGATTTCCCGAAGCTAATTGGGTGAAGAACTTGTGTGATACTGAACCAGTGACGGCACCTGTTTCCAGGCCGATGGGAAAAATTAAAAATTTCCCAAAAAGGCTGGATACTCATCCAAGTGGTGACCGGTGGAAAAACAAATACCATTCGGGTTGATAATGTTTACTTTGTGGAAAATCCCGCCAAGAATATTCTATCGTATGGCCGTTTGGAGGAGAAAGGGTGTGAAATGACATACTTCCATGGTAACCGTACAATGTTCGCGCGTCCACCCGATCTCCTATTTTCGATATTCAAAAGGTCAATAAAGTTTAGACAGTATATGTTAACGTTTTAATGGGTGATGAGATGGTTCATTACCCCTCAGTTATGGCAATTGTGGAAGGTAACGATAACGATACTGCTAGAAGTGCAAATGTCCAAAAAGGGTCATTAATGCATTTTCATGCACGACTCGGACATCTGAACTACGATGCCGTTGAACGTCTTGCGAAAGACACTTCAAAAGGCATCGAACTGACAGATAATAAGCGGCTGAACTGTATGACGTATGCCCTGGGAAAACAGACAAAAAACGCACGATCTGTCAGGGAAAGCGGTACCAATTCGCCAATCGAGCGGATTGGAGGTGTTATATTGTTGTGATGGAGTTGAAAATTTTAATAATTCCACTTAATTAACAACACAAGAAGGTAATAATCCAGTCCTTCTTGTTTAACTTCCCGGATACCTAATACTACCGGCCGAACCAACAAATCAACAAAACACACTACGAACACACTTCCAAAAGTAGTTCCAGGCTGCACCTAACTCTAGCTAGCTCCAAAAAGCTTTGCTGGTCCACTTGCTTAGGCGTTCACTCAACGACTTCTTTGTATTACACTTGGTTTTTGTATGGGAACAATTAAGAAGGTTTTTGAGAGCCTCCAGAGATCTGTGTCGTTCAGGGTAAATTCGAATCTATTAAGTGTTACTAATTCTAACATCAAAGTCAATCACTTCTTTCACCCACTACTTCTTGGTTACTTCAGCGCTGACTTCAATACTTGACAGTTACTGCTGAAACCCTATGTAATCTGATTGATCGTACTTGACAGTTACTTAGGAGATCTTCTGTAATCTGATTGATCGGATTGGTCATCGCGAGATGGCCGTCGTGGGTCTCTTCTGATTAGTTGAGAATATCCATCTAAAACACCAAATTCACACCAATCATAATTCAATCAGTCGCGCGACGGCCGTCGCGAGGTGGCCGTCGCGGTTCGCGTCTGATTTGCCTGAAATATCCATCCAAAACTCTAAATTCATACCAGTTATAATTGGATCTATCACGAGATGACCGTCGCGAAATGGCCGTCGCGAGATGACCGTCGCGAAATGGCCGTCGCGAGATGGCCGTCGCGAGATGACCGTCGCGAGATGACCGTCGCGAAATGGCCGTCGCGAGATGGCCGTCGCGAGATGATCGTAGCGGGTCTCATCCGATTGGTAGAAAGTACTCATCCACAATTGAAATACTTAACAGTGTGAGAACAATCGGGAACATCGAGCCGGGTAATTTGGGAAGCAGAGGGCGCATGACTTTTCGTTGGTGTTACCGCCATGATTGGACCCGCCGTTGTGCTTGTAAGTTGTGCCTGTGTCTTGACTTTCTTTGGTGTTGCTGACGGTTTGTCTTTATAGTCTGGTTAACGTGTTACTTCACGCTCCCCAGCGCCCTATACTTTACCGCCATGATGCTAGAGCCAAAACGCCTGTGCTGAGACACTGTGTAACGCGCGAGACGCATCACTTGGTTCTAGCGATGGATAAAAGACGGAAGAATCACACCACGAGCACCATTCTACACTAAATGTTCACGTTGTTCACATAATGAAGGCACAACACAATCTTTGTTGCTAATGTTCAGTGTTTGAAGAAAACACCAGCGTAAAAGCAACGTCGTGCTAGCATGTAGAGTTTTGGCGTAGTAAAAATTATACCGTAAATTGATAACTACCAAAGATCGTCTTCTATATGCTGTAAATAAAGATTCACTTAACCACAATCGCCCCTTGCGTAACTTCAGCGTATGCGAGAAAAAGCACGCACACACATACTTCTTAATGGTCATACTTCAGATATTTACGTGCCGAATCTTTATCCATATTTGTAGCGAAAACCGGAGCATCACTTTCCTTGCATATGTTTATCAATCTTTTCCAAGTACTCTCGTATTCAAAAGCATAACGAGACGCAACTATGAAGAGGTAATCACGGGCTCTGCTGAGTGTTACTAATGATCTTGATGGGTATCCTTCAAGGAATCCCAATGTATGTGATCGAACCATAGACACACTAACGATCACTAACAACGCTGCTTCACGACCCTGACTAGAATCGGTCGTATCCACCTCAATTTCCAAGCATTCGGCGTACACATGACCCATGTGTTTAAATTGCCTCTGTATAGCCTTGACTTGTTTTTGATATGGCGAGATAACTAACAGTGATTTTCTTACGGCCATATTTGTTCTTCGCATTTAACTTTCCAGCATAACGAATATCTTCTCCAACAAATACATAACAATGGTCAGCTCAATAATATTCTTGATGTTCCACTTCTCCCATCCACCCTTGAGAGTTAATCCATACAATTCGATTACCCTTGAGACTTCGCTTCCCAAAAGGGTCACTATTAACAGGCTTACCCCAATCAATCACTTCCAGACTATTGAAACGCATCTCATTCAAATAATCCTTTGATGGAGCTGCTATGTCTCAAATTGTATATGGATAAAACACTTGTGACAATCTCGTGATCTTTGGATAGCTCCTGAATGCTGTAGTCATGGTGATTCGAGGTAACGCTGGTGATAATTTTGGATTGCGCAACAATGTTGTATGGAGTGTAATAACCCCCAGGTGATTTTGTGACGACGAGAACCAGTGTGAAACCGATGCCTCAACTTTTCATCAATAGGAGAGTATGCAAAAAGCTGATAGGGGTCACCCACAGATACAAGAACCTCACTTTTGGTCTAATAGATTGTAATAACGCCACTTCTGCTGTTTGGAATCCTTCATCATTGATAATGACGTTATAATACACCGTTCAAAATCCAGTCGCCCTAATTGTGCAAAGGTAACAACAATTACCCGTGCTTGTTCTAGTGTCTCCATCTCCTTCAAACTTAACCTTGCGGAAATTTCTTTTCGCACCACCCGACCCCCCAATGAACGCCGCTCTGGCTGCAATATTTCCGATAGAAACCTTCGTCGATATGGTTCATCATCCGATAATACAATCGTACCCTTTATCTCACCCAACCGCACTATGTCTTTGTCTGGTATCGCCTTGGAATCCATCAACCTTTTAAGATCCTCGTCGATAGCTGCATTAGTCTCCGAAACGATAGCAATTCGAAAATGTGGAAACATCGCTAATAACGTCAACACAACCGCAGTAATTGTAAATGTTTTCCCACATCCATAAGGACTACGAGCTAGAACAATTCCTTTTGTCTCCACAGCTGCTGCTCGTACCACTTTTAACTGGTCCATGTCTAGCGTATGTTGAAATTCTTCATACACTCGTTTCTGCTCCATCTCAGTCATCACTGATGCGGTTCTCAGCGACTCAACCGTCTCTTTTTTAGTAATTAATTGTAATAATGGAGATGGCGGATCTCTAGTCAATTATCCACCGTACTGAATCTTCTGACATAATTCATGATGTTGGCCTCGGGTAACCATCGCAATTCATAGATGTTTCTATGTATGTCCCTTACACTGGCGGTGGTTATAAAAATGTATCGGAATCCAACGGAACACACTATTCCCCAACCCAAAAACTTCAACTCATGGTATCGCACGAAGAAGAGTCTTCCATAATCCCATCTCCTCAGGTGGACTGTACTGTGGATACATATTCATTCCTAAAGTACCCAGTTACTTGCTGTAATGGGGTACCATTACATAATTGATATTCAAGTTAGAATATCACAGTTGAATTTCAGACGCGTTGTCTGAAATTCAAATAATAGATTATAAGTTATTATAATCTACGAAGGAAAAGTCGATTCGGTATAAATACCGAATCATGCAGGTTAACTAATAGTACAGTTAGTTTATTACTTGATATTATTATATTAGTTAGGTAATTACTATACTGTTAGCCGCTAACCACCCATTTAATAAACACTCTTAATTTTGCGTTCTAACAGATAAGTGAATATTTATATTTACTTTTAGTATAGGATTAGTTGTCACCAACTAATCCTACCCCTCCCGTATTGCGCGCTTCCTCGCAAAACACAGTGTAAGCCTGTAACAGGATCAGTCCTGTTACACCTGGTAGCACTTCGTGGTCCGTCTTAACGACCACAGTTCCGTTCCGCTAGTTAACTAGCGGAGCGAAGATTAAGAGCCGCTCGGCATCATGTCGCGAGACATGACTCCTGCCGAGCGAGAGAGAACACTGAAGTGGTGACGAAACACTTCCCCCACTTTTCGTCGCGTAGTAAAGACGCGAGAGTAGAAATGGTTCGGTCCATGGGGACCGACATTCTTACCTTCCTCCTGGGTAAGACCCCGGAAGAATCGATAGATGTGGTGAATCGCTTTAGGCGAAACCACCTAGAAAAGCCAGCACGGCCCGCGAAAGAGGCAGCGCGGACCGTACCTGCACCTGCAACGCATAGCGTTGAAGTGGTAAAGGCGCGAGTACCGCCCTTTACCGGCGAAGGGGGAGAGCCCCTTCGTAGATGGTTCGCAGAGGTGGAAGATGCCATCTCTGCGCAAAATATTGTTGACGAACGTCAACAGGCGTACTTCGCCACAACATGTCTGGGCGGCAGAGCAATGGAATGGGCGATGAGTCGCAGAGCCACTGATGACTCTTCGTTCCTTACTAATAAGGAATTAAAAGCTGAGCTAAAGCTCAACTTTGAAGCTCCATAAATGGAGCTAAGTCGTCGGCAGGAGTTCATGGAACTCCGGCAAGGTAAGCTTGACCTTCATAATTACGCTCAGAAGACGCAATATTTGCTGTCAAATATTGTGTATGAGACGGTGCCCCCTGCTATGCAGGTCACTGGCTTCATGAAGGGACTCAATGATGGTCCCGTCAAACAGAGTCTTTACCGGCACCCGCCAAAGACTCTAAGGGATGCCATTGATATGAGCATCCGTGAAGAGTTCAGCATGCGATCAGCGTCATCGCATGCTAAGTACAGCCGAAGGGCTCAAGAGCCCTTCGCTTTTGACATGCCGCAACAGCATGTCAACAATCAGCAGTCGGGCAGACTAAGCTCACACTTCGTCTCAAGAAACAGCCACCCGCGCCAGAGCATGGGCGGTGGAGGTCCAGAGCCGATGGACCTATCAGCTGCGGTTGCTTCGAACTTGAAGCAACCGAAATTTAAGAAGAACATTCGCTGCAATCGATGCGCTAAAGTGGGCCATTTTGCCCATGAGTGTATGGCACCGCGTCCGGTGCCACGCAGTCAGCGGACGGAACCGTCCGATGCACGGCGACACCAACAGGGACATCACCCTGTTGGTTCAAAAAACGTAAATCACCAGTAGGGGCGGGGCGCCCTACTGGGAATGTTATCCCACATGCCGACATAGGGCATGTGAGGGTAATAGCCCCAGACGGGACTATGTCCTGGCAAAAGGTGCAGGGTGATTATAAGCCTCTTATCACCCTGTAGGTTAAGCCGCACGGGAGCGATGTCCCCATGCGAGTTTTGTTTGACACAGGAGCGTCAAACAATTTCGTTAGAACGCAGAGTCTAACGCTGTTGAGCTTCGTGGAGGTAGAAACCCCACGAAGTATGTTGTCAGTCCGGTTAGCAACAGGTTCAACCGTGACTATTCCAAAGCGTGTGATTAAAACACGCTTCGAGTTGAATGAACTGTCATTCGAGGATGAATTCATCGTCCTCGATTTAGATGACAAATTCGATGTGATACTTGGAATCCCATGGATGTCCAAGTTTAAACCTTCGATCGACTGGGTTAACCTATCGATCGACTGCGGCGGACCCACAGGATCTGATCACCCTGTGTGTAATCCGCTGTATCAGAAGATACAACCGCAGCGTCGGATAGTCTGGTGGATAGCGATGGCACCACCAGGTCTGTTCTGACACGATCAGCGGAAGGTACCTCCGCTGGTGAGAGTCCAGAGGGACTACCACACGCAACAGAAGAGTCGTTGCGTGTTGAAGAGAAACATTCCACGGGTGATAAAGACCACCGTGAGAATGAAGTGATATCCACGGTGGGAAACACCCACCGTGAGAATGAAATAGTATCCACAGTGGGAAACACCCACTGTGCGACCGAAGGTTCCAGCACGACAAAAGAATTCCGTGTTGATGAGAGTGAACTCACGATCAAGTGCAATCGTGACCACAACTCCGTGGTGGCCAGTGCCCACCACGTTGCGTTAGCCATGCACACGGGTGATAAAGACCACCGTGTCGCAGAACAGGCGGCCAATCAGACGAGCACATCTGATCGCCACGAAAATTCCATGGTAGGCAGTGGCCACCATGATGATGAGTATTCGCACACGGTGAATCGTAATCACCTTGTAGCAGTCAATCAGACGAGTGCGTCTGATTGCATGGACAGTTCCGTCGAGACGATCAACTTCTTGACGCAAACGGAGACCGGATTAGCTACCCAGTCTCTGTTGATGGAACATCCTCCGAAAGAAGGTTCGGAGGTGATGGCTCTTCCAGCGCTAAGCTGGAAGAAGTTTATGAGAAACTTGCACGATGATCAGATCGAACAGATCTGTATTGTCGTAGCAACAGATGATGTAGTGGATATTCGTGAACGAATATCCACATTACAAGTGGAAAACATTGGGAACGAGGTTCCCAATGATCAAACCAAAGTTCATCGCTTTGAAGCGCAGAGCTGGGAGTCGCTTAAAGCGAGCTCCCCATTTTATGAGGTACTTCAGGAATACGCTGACGTATTCCCAGAAGAAGTACCTAACGAGCTCCCTAAGGATAAGGGAACTCGTCATGAAATTGACCTCGTGCCAGGCACGAAGTATTGTGTTACGCGGCAATGGCCGTTGCCGCGTGATAAGGTAAAAGCGATCAACGAGTTTTTCGAATCTCGTCGTAAAGCAGGCTAAGTGCGGGAGTCTATCTCACCGCACTCTACCCCCACCTTTTGTGTGAAAAAGTCCACAGGTGGGTGGAGAATCGTTCACGCTTACAACAAGCTTAACGCAGCGACGGTACCGGCACAGACGCCGATACCGCGAAAAGATGTCATCATTGATGGCATGTGCGGGAGCACCATATTTAGTGCTCTCGATCTAAGAGATGGATTTTATCAAATCCTAATGCGTGAGAAGGATATACCTCTCACGTCGCTAAGCACCCCAAGCGGCATGCTTTGGGAGTGGCTTGTTATGCCGCAGGGGCTTCGAAATGCCCCTGCTACGTTTAATAGATGCGTAACGCATCTATTACGCCCGGTGCGAGAATTCGCACCGAGTTATTTCGATGACGTGTTCATCCATAGTAAGGGTGAATACGATAAAAGCGATGTAGATGTCCATATGGAACATCTTCCTCGAGTGTTAGAGCTTATGCGTAAGCATAAGCTCTATGCAAATCTAAAGAAGTGCACCTTTGGTGCACCTGAGATACCTGTTCTTGGATGTTTTGTGGGCAAGAACGGGGTGCGCTCTGATCCAGAAATGATCAGGGTGATCGTTGAATGGCCTACGCCAAACAACGTAAGAAACCTTGAAAGTTCCTTGGGTTGGCAACATATCTGCACAAGTATTCGTGCAACTATGCTGGGTTAATACGACCTCTTTCTCAATTACTTAAGAAAGATGTCGAATGGCATTGGGATACCCAATGCCAAGATGCTTTTGATGCAGTCAAGCAAAGCTTGACTGAAGCGCCTGTCTTGGCTATAGCCGATAACGAGAGTCCGTTCCACGTCGTTTGCGACGCGAGCGATTTCGCTATCGGCTGTGCTTTGATGCTGCGTGATCACGATGATCGTGATCGCGTAATCTGCTATCAATCGCGTCAGTTGCGCCCAGCCGAGCGCAACTATCCAGTGCATGACAAGGAACTCCTTGCCATGAAGTACGCACTGGCTAAGTTTCGGATCTATCTATTGGGAGATAGACCGTTTGTGGTTTACACGGACCATGCGTCGCTACGCACGGCCGTGAGGTCACCACACATTTCTCAAAGAATGGCTCGATGGCTGTCATTCTTTGCTGAATACAACTTTACGGTTGAATACAAACCCGGAAAGTTGAACGTGATAGCGGATGCGCTATCACGAAGGCCCGATTACGAGACGAAACCGCCCGTAACCGAAGGTGCCAGTGCAACCGCGATCCGTTGCACTGCTTTGTCGTCGTCAATTATATGACAAGTATGCGAGGAGTACAAAACAGACAAGGAGACACGTCTGTTGATTGATTACTTAAGTATTCAATCAAGTGAGAAGCGCGACGAACACCCAGAGTTCCTCCGCTTGCGTGCATCGATATCGACTGCACGATGGTCTGCTGCTTTACAGCACAGACCAAAAAGATGAAAGTCGCATCGTCGTTCCAAACGACGATGATCTCAAACATTAAATTATGTTTGAGTATCATGATGCACCGATTTCGGGGCATCAAGGTCGAGAGAAGACATACGCTTCTCTCGCACGTGACTTTTACTGGCGAAACCAGTACAAGTGGGTACGAAAATACGTACGCGCTTGCGAGATTTGCCAGCGCGCGCGTTAAGCCTGCGCAGTATGAACAGGCTCCGCTGCAATCTATGCCGGTTCCGAAAGAGTGTTGGAAGTCCATTTCAATGGACTTCGTATTCGGTCTTCCACCCGACAATAGTCGGAAGACCGGAATAGTGGTCTTTGAAGACCGTTTCAGTAAGATGGTACATCTTACTGCAGTATCCGCGAACGTAACCTCCGCTCAAACAGCGCGGATATTCGTTGATACGGTATTCCGTTTGCACGGAATGCCGGAAGACATTGTCTCGGATCGAGATCCGAGATTTACAGGACGTTTCTGGCAAGAAACGTTCTCATTATTGGGAACCCAGTTGAAGATGTCAACTGCGGACCATCCGGAAACGAATGGGCAGACGGAACGGGTTAACCGCGTTCTCGGAGACATGTTGCGATCATACGCACATGCCTTTGAACAGTGGAGTGACTATCTGCCACTCACTAAATTAGCGATTAACAATTTGGTGCATGCTTCAACTAAGCATACACCGTTCTACTTGAATGCCTTAAGGCATCCACGAACCCCAGCTTTACTTGTCGGTACGCCAAATCTAAGTGGGGGAGGGACCCGCTCAAATTTTGAGCGAGTCAATGCGCAAGTTGCAACTGCAACTTGTGAATAAAACGATGGCCTTTCTACTGAAAGTACAGTAGAAGAGGAAGCAGCTTCAAATGAAACTGCAGCTGCATATGATGAATTTGTGTCTGCAGAAATGGCTGCAGACAATGAGGGCACCGCACCTACTGCTGATAAAGCAGTAGATGAATTCGTATTACAGCGCCAAGATGTAATACGCTATATAAAATATGCACTTGCTTCTGCTTTGGTCAAGCAGAAGCAAAATGCAGACAAGCAAGGAAGGAATAACAAAAACTCTTTTCAGAAAGGCGAATTGGTATTATTAAGTACTACTAATTTGCCTATACATGCAATAAGCAACTTCCCTACACGGAAGTTGCTTCCTAAGTACATTGGACCTTTCAAGGTCCAAGAGATTCGGGGGAATGCCTATACTTTAGACATTCCCACAGCAATGGTTCTGTGTCTCGTTGTAAGACGAAGACGAATGATAGGGTTTGAGCCGCCCAAATTCTATCTTGGGCGGCTCAAACCGTATCATTCGTCTTCTTCTTACGACGAGACACAGAACCACGGAAGATACCGTGCTTCTTTAAGTCTCCCAAGAGAGACTTGTAATCGGCTTCCAGCCGTTGATGAGCAGAGCGGAGAGTCATTACCTCCGCCTTCAACTGCTCAAGATCAGCCTTGTGCCGATCGAGCTCTTCCTTACAGCGGGAAAGCTCGATGTACAGAAGATCATTCTTCCGCTGAAGGGCAGTGTGCGCCCCGAGGATGTCGCGGACATTCTCGCGAAGAGACCGATATGTCTTCACAGAGTGAGACATATCGCTGCTCAAGGAGGAATAACCCTCCTCGAGTTTGCGAAACAAAGAACCATGCTCCGGAACAACAACGGCGAGGGAATTCTCAACCTCCGCCGCCCCTGATCGATAATCAGGGGAATAATCGATATATCCTCGAGCGCTTGATCTCGAAGCGCTCGGTTCCATCGAAGAAGGGGCAGCGTATCGAGTACTTAGTACGCTGGCTGGGTTACCCCCAAGAGTTCGACTCTTGAGAGCCGATTGAGGTTCTGAGGGCCGACGCCCCAGACCTTTTAACTGAGTTTGAGAAGGAGTCTCAAACTCATAATGCAAATTAGCATCAACACTAGGTGTTGATGCATTTAGGGCATCGATTAAGCCCTGAATTTCGGCGGGTACGGAAAAACCACCGTACCCCCGCAACTCCTCCTCTGACAGACGAGGAGCGCCCTGCGGACACTGCGGGCAAACGAGGTGAGAAGGGACACCACAGTTCAACCCTTCTTTGATGCAAGAAAAATGGATGTATTCCATTTTGCCTGTTCGCGAGTGCTTTAAAAAGCGCTCGCGCATTACGTGAATTTTATTCACGTAATCATCTGGGCTTTTGTTTTAGTTGTCAACAAAAGCGTTCCAACTCTGAGTCAGGGCGTCTTTATCGCCTCTTTTCCTCCTTGACTCTTTCCGGCTCGAATAATATCGAACCTGGAAAAAGAGGTCAATAAAGTACAGACGTTAATCGTCTGTACTTGGATCGAATCGACGTGACTGGATGTATTCGCAGTCATCCAGCACGTTGATATCGAACAACGCATATTGGCAATCCCGCTTACGGTTACCGCCACTGTTGGGGGCAATAGCCCATCCAGGGGTCCAAAACACCACTTTGTACGGAACATGTGGTTCCGTACGATGATACGCTTCAGAAGCGGCAGGCGCCGCTTCTGTTTGAGCTCTTTTAGCAGGCGGAACACCGCCTGCCTCAACACCACGCGCCGGGGTTAAACCACCCCGACGTGGAGACGTACTTGGTCCAGGTGGGGCTCTGCGTTCCCGCAACCATCTGTGATGATCATTGTCGCTGTCAGCTATGACAGCGACACAAGAGTTATCATCTCTGTTAGGCGATTAACACCTAGCGAGTTTCGACTCGCTAGATCCTTTCTCGGAGACAGCTGTTCCCCAATCACTTTGCTCGGAGTCAGAACTGTCTCCGAACATGGAAGAACCCCTCCTGGAAACACACCATTCGGGGTTTTTCATCGTTCGAGATGTTGCATAAGCAACATCTCCCTGTTTCTTGCCAGATGACGCCTTAGCAGCATCTGTGGTCAAAGACGGTACGTCTTCCGACCTTTGCGTAGTTGACGCTGCTAATGCAGCGTCACTGTTGTCACTCAACACCTCAACACCTCAGCACCTAGTATTATTATATTTGTTAGGTAATTACTATAATGTTAGCCGCTAACCACCCATTTAATAAACACTCTTAATTTTGCGTTCTCAAGCCTAAGCAAATATATATTTGCTTTTAATATAGGATTAGTTGTCATCAACTAATCCTACCCCTCCCGTATTGCGCGCTTCCTCGCACAACACAGTGTAAGCCTGTAACAGGATCAGTCCTGTTACACTTGCAGATATAACACCCCCCTCATTAGTGGCATAATATGATCGGGACTATGATCATTATCGTATGTTTTCCATCGTTTGGCTAAACATTTCCCTGTTCCATAAGATGCAACATGAAGCTCCGTTGTTTACGTAACATCTTTTGGATTCCATCCATACTTGTAATGAATTGAATCGGTAACACAAAGTGCATGTCAGTGTGTCATTAAACACATATTGAGAAGATAACCATTCCCTGACGTGAACTTATCCATATACACCTCCCGAGATTTTAAATACAGCCAATTCCTGCATTGTTCTTGATAGCTAAATTGTGGTATAGTGACACCATACTTTAGGCAGAATAATTCATCTCTACATGGTCCATAACCTCCACCCCAGAACTCCTGAAGGAAAACCACTAGAGATTCTGAATTTCTCAATAGGAGTGTAACCACGAATAATACATTTCTTGCATCTTCTGGATTGATCGATTTGAGTTGTTGTCGTCCGCCAAGTTCTCTATATAAATCCAAAGACTTGGCGTCATTAATAACAATTCCTGGCTTAACACTAAATTTATCGATCTCTTGACACCACTCTCTTTCAACATCCGACACACGTGTGAAGACTAGAATTGCAGTTGACCCTGGCTGGTTGACACCTACTCCGCCACAATAAATGTGGTTTGTATGCTGGAATCATACCCCTGGTAAACATGTATGGCCGATATTTGTCTAACCTCTGATCCATTGTTTGAGTTACTTCTGTATCAACATCAGCCATTGGGGTGAGGTAACTCAAAACTTCTTCACATGACTCTTCATATTCATTCTTTCCAGTGGTAGATAAGTCCAGACCCTCTGTGACACTTTTATCCTTCGCTTCCAATATTCCACAGCCTGTGTTGCAGGGTAGCGCATCTTCTTTTAATACCAAGTCTTCTTCATCTTTATTACTTGCACTGTATTCTGAATCCTCTTTCGACTCGAGCAAATCAATCAATAGTGGATTAGCCGTCTTTTTTCTTCCTCACATTCTATAGTGTGCCTAGATTTCTCATCATGTATCGGAGCTTCTATTGTCTGCACACTCATAGAATCAATTTCTAGAGTCACCATAGTGTGATGCTCCATATCTGCAGCGTTTACTTTCATATCTTCATTTGCCACTAGTGGTCGCTCTGTTTGATGCGGGATAGATTCGACTAACTGTCTTGACTTTTCTTCTTCTTCTAATCCCAATAATACACTCTAAGATATTATCTGATCAACCACCAGTTATACGTTTTGATCAATCTCTAACGGAGGAGCTGTCTTCTCTTCTTCCTCACACTCTATAGCGCGTCTAGATTCCGCATCATCTGATGGGTCTCCTATCATCTGTCCACCCACAAAATCAATTTATGGGATCACCACGTTGTGATGCTCCATACCCGCGACATCTAATTTACTTGACTTTTCTTCTTCTTCAGGTTCCAATATCTGCTTTCAGACATTGTTGGGTCCGTATAACTTTGGTCGTCATTAATTTCCGCGATGCTTTCTTGATCCGATGTGGATATTGACTGCATGAATGAGTGTGTGGTGCTACTCAGCTTGTTCTTTAATCGGGAGCTTATGCCTAATTCCACTCTCTGTTCTTGGCATTTGCTTTTTTCCCGTCGTATTTGTGACATCATACAGTTTTTTAGTAATAACTTTAGTATCCACATTTTCACGTTTTATCGCTTCTATCAATATGTCATCTTCTCGTTTCACCATCTTCTGTAATTCCCTTTAGTTGTACGTTGGGTTTCTTCTTGACTCGATGAAGTTTGGGTTTTGCCTTTCTCAGACCGACACACCATCTGCATCCTCTTTTTCACAGCCGCTATAGTGCGTATCTTCTTAGATTGCGGGAATTTTACAGGATATTGCTCAACCACTTCTGCGGCAGTAGCTTCTTGTTCTATCATATCTGTTAACCATTTTATTTCATTCTTTTACCATTCATCACCACTTTTGCACTTAACTCCCATTCGCCCTAACTTGGATACGACCCCTCTTTTAGACCTTATGGTCCATCCTTTAGCGTGAAATTGCTGAATATACAAGTCATATATATCTTGCATAGAGGTGTCAATAATTTTGCTTGTACGTTGTATCTTCGATAATTCCTTCTCCTCTTCCTGAGTCCATGATGGGATAGGCATATATGCTGGTGATGTTGTAGTTATTGAGGCGTTCGGGTCTGAGGCTGTATTCTCACTGGCGGAAACATCTTCCTTGTCGCTCTCTGCTTTATCATCTTCTCGTCCTATCGCGCTCAAACTTAAGAGGGTATCTACCATATCCGTATAGTCCATCTTATGTTCTCATTGCATTCGTGATCAATCACCAATGTAGTCTTCTTCTTTCAATGAGTTACTTATACGTTAACTCAGCTTGGGTGTAATGTGTGTCTCTGGTGGGTGTTTCACTAGCCAATTATTTGTATTGACTGTTTGTGTGTTGAGATTTCGTCGACCGACTCTAACTAAACAGGTTTCTTGGACACGCAGTTGGAAATATCATCCACTAGGCATTAACGGGTGGAAAACTCTATAACTCCAATATCACACACCAACATCACTCAATCCTCCATAATCCGATCGACCGCGAGATGGCCGTCGCGGGGTGCTTCGGATTGGTCGAAAATTATCACTTAAAACAATACAATATCCCACACCAATTCCACTCAAACCCTCCATAACCCGATCGATATGGCCGTCGCACTTGCATCTCATTGGTCGAAAATTCTCACTTAAAACAATACAAAATCACACACCAATTCCACTTAAACCCTTCATAATCCGATCGATCACGAGATGGCCGTCGCGGGTTGCTTCTGATTGGTCAAAAAATCTTTTTTCTCAAACCCCAATATCACACACCAATTCCCAACTTGCCGTATCCGTTCTTCACATGTAATGCACGCGCTCTCATGACTCATACATGAACTCCTGGCCTCCAGACTAATCACCGTATATGACCCCATGTCTTAGGCATCCTTCAGTCCCATTAAGTCAACTTCTGTCTCTTCCTTCCTCCATATGTGTTGTCTTTCCTAATGCAACAGGTAGCTCACTCACCGGACTTATCGCACTTGTGGGCCAACTTATACTCTCCAGGTTTACCTTCACATCGTACGTTCTGTCTTGCTCTCATCTTATCAAAGCCCAACTAGTTGAATTACAACCCATTCTCTTCTTCAACCCTCTGACCGCCATACAGGTGCTGCACCTCAAGCACCCAAATTGATACCCCTTCATAAGTTTACCAACGACACTCAGGTTTGTCGCCCCGTGGCTTATTTTTTCATAGTAACATCTCGTTACTCTGCACAGATTTTGTACCAGCTGGACTCTTTTGGATATCTCCCGTACAGGCGCCCTCGATGCTCAGGTTTTCTTCGTCTTATTTTACAATGAACGTACGGGTTTCACACCTTTGGTACCCTGACAGGTTTCTCCTCGTACGATTTTGGTTATTGCCGTACAGGTTTCACATCTTTAACACCCTGATAGGTTTCTCTTTCTTACGATCTCACTCTTTTGTTATATATTTTTCGTGGTTGGTTGACACTAGATGTACAGGTTTCACACCTTTAGTACCCTGACAGGTTTCTCTTCGTACAATCTTGTTCTTGTTGACTTTTCTCCATATTTGATTGACAATAGATGTAAAGGATTCACACCTTTTAATACCTTTAGTGGCTTCTCTTCGTATCATCTTGTTGCTGCCGTACATGTTTCACACCTTTAGGACTTAATAGGCTTCTCTTCGCACGATCTCCATCTTACACAGATTCCACATCTTTTTATTAATTCATAGAGCACTCATAGGATCAATTTCACTACCATTCTTCAAATTTAAACATGTCGCGCCAATAAACGTTACCTTGCAACTTGTTTACTCCGCATGTTCAAACAAATTCCAGTTCTCGTTTAAACATGTATCTTTGTTTGTATTTTGTCTTTCTTTTGTTATGCCACCTAATGTAATCAACTCGGGTCCGCATTCTACTTATCACAATCAACATGGGTCCGTGATAGGGATGTAGTACATCTTCAGGGGTCTTTTATTATTTGTTCTTACTTCTTTTTCTCTTGTTATTTTCTTTAATGTCCTGACATTTTCGTCTCATGGTTTTTATCTTGTGAGGGTTCCACATTTCAGCCTCTGTAGTGTCCTCTTCTGACGTCTGAGCTGCATATGCCGATTCTCCCAAGCTCGCTGCGCATCAAATTCATATAATAAAACAGTGCATTAAGGCTTGTCTTCTGGATCCCAAGTCATCTAATCGGTATCTTTCCACTTGACATAATATTCCTTTGTTCGACGTCCGTTACTTGTGCGCTGCTTGACGCGACAGTCTACAATTCGTTCAACTTCCCACTCATCATCATGACCAGGTTCATACCATGAATCCTCGGGGAGTAACGCCTCATCCAAATCCAACGTATCCTCAACCGGAAGTCTCTCCCGAGGTCGTCTCATCTTGTTGATGTATGGCTTCAATCTGGCAATATGCACAAGCGGAAATATTAGACTTTTGGTATCACTAACCGATATACCATGTCATTTATCCGCTCATCCACCACATATGGTCCATGCCACAGATTTGCCAACTTCCTTACCAACCCCGGCTTAACCAAATCATGATACAGCCAAACTAATGGTCGATAAGCAGTTTTGGTGGTTGACCATTCTTTAGATGCAACTGCGTCATTATAACGTTGGTCTCTCTCTTTCGTCACTTGCTCCTGGATAATAGAAGCCTGTGATTGCGCTCTCATATGTCTCTCAGTTGTAGCCAACCTCCACTCTAATGCATCTTTTTCTGTGAGTGATAAATATTTGGGTGGTATCATGCTTCCAATGTGGTTCTGGGTTCCCAACCATGTACAAATAAAACGGAGTTTGATGATGTTGAAGATCCACTGACGTATTCAATGCAAACTCTAACGGAGCTACGTATTCGTCCCAATCTCTCTGTTCCGGGTCCGCGATGTAACACTTGATTGCCTTGATTACTATTTGCACCGATCTTTCTTGTTTACCGTTGGCTTGCGGTCGATATGCTAACGTAGGTCTCTGTTTCTGCTTTAGCATTCGATT
Source organism: Peronosclerospora sorghi (assembly GCA_026184515.1). Taxonomy (NCBI): domain Eukaryota; phylum Oomycota; class Peronosporomycetes; order Peronosporales; family Peronosporaceae; genus Peronosclerospora; species Peronosclerospora sorghi. Next base: position 4,579,162 of record CM047589.1, on the reverse strand, counting down.
AAATCTCCTAAAAACCGAAATCATAAATCTTGGATCTCTGCCATGTCTCAACATTTCTTGGGCTCCATACTTCTTATAGACTCCCACCATATACGCTTCTGTTATATCTTGTGCTGTGGTGGTGCTCATTCGAATTAGGATTACATACCCAGAGAACAGACATAAAAATCACAATAACGCTTCATGCCCCATTGCACTCTGTGATAAAGGCAATGCAGAATCCATCGCTAAAATTTGAAATGGTCTTGATGCCATAATATTTCCACTAGTGCGCCCCTGGTATCTTGGCCTTCCTTTTGCGGTGGCAAAATCTTCACACACTGCAACATAATTTTCAATATGGGCATACATCCCTCTCCAATAGTATTTAAAGCTCAATCGTCCATAGACCTTTCCGACTCCTTGATGTGCCCCGCTACCAACTTCCACACGATACGCATGCAATATATGCTCTTGTACTATGGTCGGTACCACCAATCTCCACACATATTCCTTAGTTTTATCCTGCTCTTTCGATACATAATACAGGACACCTTTATTATCCAACACGTAAGTGAGCGCACGCCGAGCTATCCTTTTCCATTCACTGGCGGAATTTATCTGATCATCACCCCCCCTAAATATGCCATGACCTTGCTACAAAACTCATCCTGTATCTGGGCTGTTCCAATTTTCTCAATTCGGATAGCTGGTGCATTTTAATATGTTTCTTCTTCTTCTTTATCCTGAGGCTCTTCAGATCTAGCCATATCACCTTCTGCTGAGGATGGATCACCATTCGAGTCCGCCCCTTGTCCAACAGTGACATTTTGAGGCTTCCACTTACGTGGCTTTGCCATATTTCGAGTGAGCACAAATACTTGTGGTGATAGATAATCATTATTCTTCCATATATCTTTCTGTTTCGTGACAACTTGCGGCTCGTTAATTACTGCCCAATTCACAGGAAGGTTTCTAGGTTGTTTCTTGAGCCTCATCTTCAGTTGCATACAGCAAGTCTGGCAGACGATTCAAAAGCTGCAGATCCGCTTTTCTCTGATCGTTAATAATTTTCCTTGCTTGCTTCTCTTTCATGGCACATTGAGTTAAAAAATCAGCTGCCTGATTATACTTGCGAGCCACGTGTATCAGACTAACTGCTTAGAATTTCTCTACCGGTGAGCGCACTCTGCCCAACCCAACCAATAATGATGCATGATTGCAGCGTAGATCTCCATTGACTTGTCCAATAACCAGTCTAGAATCCACACACACAATTGATTTCGTTACATTATGGTCTTGTGCGAGATGTAATACATGGGTTAGTCCGTGATATTTACTTTCATTCACGGTAAGGTTATCTCTAATCCCATATTCCGCAGCCGCTACAGCCCAAGTCGGTAGTTCCCACACTATCATGCCAAAAGCTCCTTTCCAATCATTCTTAAGACGCACTGCACCATCAAACCATAAAACATATCCAGTGTTATGGCGCTGTAGACTAGGAATTGGCTTAATGATTGGCACATCCTTCAACGACTTCAAAGGAGCAATATCTTCTAGAACTTCATTCATCTTTTCTGCAGGCACTATAGACGTAGCTAATAGCGCAGGTAATCCCACAGCATCATGATTCATTCGTATAATTTCCAAGACCATGGAGACAACATTACTGCACATTGAATTCCTCTGCCTGCCAAACTTTTCGATGTTAACAGCCATCGCATTGTGGAGTATCTGGAATAAACCGTTATATGTTGCCCAAACAAAATGTGACTGGAATTTTGCACCGTCTTGAGCAACGCTAGTACCTCTTGTTCCTCCCCTGTATACCTCGTTTTAGCATCTTTAAAAACCTTTCTAACGTAACGCACTGGGTGTATTATCCCATCATACTTTTAGCCGGTGCGTACACGCACGGTGCGGCTAGCCCACAGAGGAAGACTTTCCTTAAGCGGCGATACGCCGCTACTTAGCCGATACTCCCTTATATAAGGGCTTAGTGGGAAATTGCTATCTCACTCGGGGCCAAGATTCCCTGCGTTTACGGTTAGTAAACACTAACGCCTTATTCCAAGGCTTCCCTTAGTAAGGGGGTAGCTAAGAGAGGTGCTCCCTTTTGCTATAACACTTCACAGCACGTTCGACCTTTCCCGGTTGAACGTCTAGCTGGATATAGTGTAAGTTGTAAACTATATGTAATACTAAGTAGAACTTACTCAATTCGTACCTAGCCGAAATGTAATGTACACCACCTGTGTACCAACACGTGGACCGGTCAATACTTGACCTCAACCGTTGTGTATTTACGTACACCAACGTAACCAAATGTAACCCTGTTACATTCTCCCCCATCAAGACTATTGACACGCAATAATCAATGATAGTTGGAGAACTCCAACTGCCAGAACTCTGGCCTTCAATGAACACCTTTAGTCGTGGTGAAGATTCTACTCGAGAAGAGGATGTCGACTATTCTCATTCCGATATCTCAGAGGAGGGTGCCCTTGGGGATAGCTCCCCAAAGGATGACCGCTCCGACAACGCCGAACGGCGATATCGGCAGCCTAATCCTTTCCCCACACGTGGGGAAAATGCTCTAACTAGCTCTCCACCATTACCAACCGGGGATGACAAATCCGAATCGCCGAAGGCGATTATTACCAATGAGTTGGATGCGGCTGCCGCCCAACCTGCCGCACAGGCACGAGAGGCAGCGTTACACTATAAACGCCCTTCGCGGGCAGACCATCACTCTACGGGTACTCGTGTCCCTCAAAAGTGGGCTAAAAACGAGGTAAAGAGGGGTTTAGCTCTCCATACCCCTGGCCCTGCGGCTGTACAGCCGCGTGAAGCCGCACGCCGGAAACAACTCCGGGACAAACTGCTCACGCCGAAGCAGTTCACTGCAACCTCGTACCTAGCGCGCCTCGGGAAACAGGCACAGGGTGCCCATGTTAAGACCCTCCGCGAAGTTCCCTTCGTTCTCCTTCAAGGAGAGAATGTCGAAGAGGCCGAGCGGAAGTTCCGCGCTTGGGAGGAAGGGGAGAAGCGTCTCCCTAACGTTTTAGAGCTGTAAAACAGCTATTCCGATCGTGACCTTCGGATAGAGAGGGCATTGCTTTTGGCGTTTGCCAGAGCCAAAGTGCTGGGGCAATTACCTGCCTTTTATTGCACGCGCCCTGCTATCGCCCGTGCTCTCGATGTGGTTCCGGAGAGCAATGCACACTCTGCATCTGCCTTCGGCGAACTCCCAATTACTGGGGGTGAAGGGGCTTCTCCCTCCCCTTTGGTCGTCGACTCTCAGCGGAAGCGGGATTCTCCCGCTCGAAAGCATCAACGACGTCTCGGAAATCTTGCCGCAGGGGAGTCTCGGACATTCACGAATTCTGTGAATGTGGATAACCTTTCCTCTTCACCAGATACTGGATTTCACCCCGGTGATGGCGTCGCGCCATCAGACGCTCCACATGGTAATGTGAAGTACCCTCCGAATCGAGAATTGGAGGAGGAGGTCGCACAATTGCGACGTGAGGTATACGCGCGCTGTGATCGTCACATCCGTCGCCTCCTGGAAGTCCAGGAGGGACCCCACGATAAGAGGAGTTCGATCGACCGCATCGAGAGGCGTTTTGACTCTCTCGAGACGACCGTTGCGGAGCTTCGTGGTCGCTTTTTAGCCCTTTCGGGCTTCCTTCGCCCTTCCGTGCCTTACGGCTCTTACGGCTATCCGCCTTTCCAACCTCCTCCAGGAAGGGGCCCGCCTCCGGGTCCTAGTATGGCTTAAGCATACCGACATAAAAGGTTGGATGCGTACGCATCGCCTTCGGGATGTCCAAGGTATACGATAAGCCCTTTCGGGCTAGTACTGTAACGGGGTTACATTCGGGTAACACTGAGTGTTGGTGTACATTGGTACACCACGGTTGAGGCCAGAATTGGCCGGGTTGAAAGGTTTCGAACCTTTGGTTATTTTAACCAATCAGGGCATGGGCCCTTGGTGTGGTGGTGTCAGCCATCCACGTGTCAGTACACAGGTGTGTACACTACATTTTAGCTAGGTATGAATTAGGAATATTCTACTTAGTGTTACATATAGTTTATATTAGTTTAAATAATTACATATTAAATATATATTCAGTTTTACTTTCACTCCTTAGTACAGACGCACGACCTCGACCGGTCGTGCGTGTAGTGAGTGCCGTAGCGTAGGGGAGCCCTCCCCTTAGCTACACCCTTAGTAAGGGAGCCTTGCCGTTAAGGCATTAGCGGAGCTAGGCGCGCGACAACATCCGGTCGCGCGCGCAGTGAGTATTGTAGCCTAAGGGAGTTCTCACTTATGCTACCTCCCTTTATAAGGGAAGCCTTGTTACAAAGGGGTTAGCGAAAGCTATCTGTAAACCACCCGGGGAATCTTGGCCCCGAGTACGAGAGCTCTCTCCTACTAAGCCCTTATATAAGGGCGTATCGGCTAAGTAGCGGCGAACGCCGCTTAAAGGAAAGTCTTCCTCTGTGCGCTAGCCTCACCGTGCGTGTACGCACCCGGCTACATCTGGTAGCACTTGTAGTCAACCCAACACCTGTGTTGGTGATCAACATCCTCTGCAAGTGATGGATCAGGACGATTGGGGTGAGCTAACCCCCGTCCAACAGGAAGCCTTTAAGAGGCTGTTATGCATATTGAGTGACGATGGTATGCAGCTCCTAGTGAAGCAGGGCCTCGATGCCGTGCGTGAGAGGGTTAACGCCCTTATCGCCCATGAGGCGAATTTTCGTGGAGTCATTCCAGGTCTACGGGTGTGCGCCCTCCGATGTCCTTTAAGATAAAGGAATCCACCGGCGAGAAAGGTGAAAACCTTTATGTGTGGCTTCGAGAGGTTGAAACCGCATTCTCCAACGCGAAAATGATCGAGGATCACCTGCAAGTGGGACTTTCCCTGACCCATCTTACGTGCAAAGCCCGTACATGGGCGTTTACGTGTTAGAATTCGGTCACGACCGTGTTCCCGAACTGGGGAGTCCTTAAGCGAAAGCTTATGGACAGGTATGCAACGCCTGATCTGGTTCCAGAATCAGCTGGCGTTTTTGAGGTGCCGTCAGGGAACTAGGGC
>CM047589.1:4530009-4541075 GCA_026184515.1 Peronosclerospora sorghi | reverse complement strand
GGATATAGAAGGGACACGGAAGATGTGCTGATTACTTACAGGTACGCAGCGAACACCAGCGAACAAACAAGGAACAAGCGGAAAAATCAGGTCGACTGATGGACGGAAGGCGTTTCGAATGGACGATGCGGATTGGTTGAAAGTAGGAACAGGGTAGATCTAAGGGTTTAATTGCTAATATAGTTCTCCTTTTGCGTACGATCGCGCTGATCGTTTTTGGGAAGGCACCTTTGCGCCCCCACCTTATCAAAACCTCTACGTCCCGGGCGGGAGCACTAAGTGCGTTTTTGGCCCACCGGTTGGCGTAGAGTGTGAGAACTCACCCCGCAACTCCTCCCGCAGTGTCTGCGGTTCTTCGTTTAAAGGTTTTTGGTTTTGAGAACGTGATCGAGCAGTGCTCTCACCTCTTCCCCGTGAAATTAACGTTTGGCCCCTAGAGTTCGGCTGCTTTAAGCGCCCCACGGGAACTCTAGGTGGATTTTAATATAAATACCTATTCCTCATATATTCTAGGCTAAGAGCGCATTGATTTGGGCGTTCCTTAGCTGTTTGACGGCTTAGAGGCTCCGCGATCAGGCAGTGAAGACTTCCGCTGCCTGATCAAGTACCCCCCTACCGATCAACACCTGATCGACACTTTTTTGCGAATCGTGATCGTGATCGCTGATCGCAAATCGCGCCAACTGCTACTTGAACGACTTCCGGTGCTTTATCAAGTCTGATCAAGGTATATTACGACTGGGCAGCAGCTTTTAGCCCCTGATCGCGCCTGATCACGACCGATTGGCTTCGTTTCAGCACCTGATCGCGTCGGACTGCCGCCTGATCGCACTTGCGATCAAGACGGAATATTGCTGATCGTCGGTTATTAGCATCGGCCCAAACTTGATCAATCCTGATCGCGGCTAATTGACGTGGTTTAAGCACCTTATCTCACGTGATCACACCTGATCGCATCGTTTGTATCGTCACAAGTTAGTTAATTCAATCTTGCACCAAGAATTCGCTGTGCTCTGTCCCCGCCACCTGAAGAGCGACCCACGCCTAGCCGTCGGGTACACAAGGTGAGCAAGAACACAAGCCGTCAAAGACATCCGGAGGACCCCCTTCGTTAGTCGGCAGTCTGGGCGCCGTGGTACCGCCTGATCAAGTCTCAAAAACTTCTATCAGACGCTCCACCACATACTCGTCCACGACAAACATGGAATAGTATGCAGATATATGGTCGCACCTGATTGGATGGTTGTTGGCCAATCACGTGTTATGTACTCGTCCACGACATACTCGTCCACGACAAACATGGAATAGTATGCAGATATATGGTCGCACTTGATTGGATAGTTTTTTGGCCAATTACGTGATATGTGCTCGTCCACGACAGACTCGTCGACGGCAGACTTGTCCACATCAGACCTGGAATAGTGTATAGATATATGTTCGCACCTGATTGGATGGGTTTTGACCAATCACGTGATATGTGCTCGTCCACGACATGATCGTTTACGACATGACTGTTCACGACAATAAATCCCAGATTGTGCTTGGATTACAAGGAGAGTACTACAGATAAATCACGGTGTTTGACTCGACAAAGTGCCGAGGACTCGCTTATGACAGGAGCATTCACAACAGCCAACGTCACGGATTTGGTAAACCAGACAAATAGTAGAAGATTATATTATACCAGCGCAGGGCTAACTCGGTGACACATTAGTCTCAGAGGAGTTAACTTTTGGAGAGCCATCAATCGATTCAATTGGAACGATATAAGATGGATAACGTGGATATGGTACACACATTGTTGAGTCTGAAAGCATCAGGAGGTTCAGCCAGTGGAGTAGAGCACAACGAGGAAAAGGCCGACATCTCAAGAGCTGCCTCTCATAGTATGTCCGCACTATAACCTATGACTGAGAAAGAATCTGCACATATATATAACCCTCCTGAATGGACCAACCGTGAGAAGGAAGAGTTGTTACGTATACAATGTGGGAGTAAGGATCAGACGAAGTCAGTTTCCGAGATAATTAACTCATATAAACAGCGATGTCAAGTAAACGGATGGACCAAGAGTACCGAAGCTAGTGTTGAGATTATGCTAAGGCGATTGGGAGCCAAAAGAAAACGAGATAATGAGTGGACGGAAGAAGAAGTGAAGTGGTTAACAAGTCTAGTGGAACAGAAGAACACTGCCAATCACATAGCTGAGCTATATCCGGTACAGTTCCCGCAAGCTAAGAAGATGCGCACTAAGGTATCTATAAGAAATAAGATACAAGCCTTGCGCCAGGAGAATGTGGGCAAAGCCCAGATAATATCGAATGGGAATAATGACCGAAGTGAATGCAGAAAAGGTGGTAGGAGGTGGACCCCACAAGAGGATCTCATACTGAAAGAAGCGATCGAATGTGGAGAAATGGGTGTGAAACTAATTGCGAAGAAGATACATGATACATTAAACACGGGCGGAGTTACGTATACGCCGAGATCGTATGACGGGATCAGGCAGAGACTCCGTCGATTAAAATGTAGTGTACATAATGCCGAGCATGCAGTTATAAGATCAGGATCACAGTCGGAACAGGAGGTTTCTACGAACGTCGAGGAAAGTCAAGGTATTATAGATCATAAGATACCAGAGAGCCCGAATCCATCATCAGGAGAAGAAGGAGAGTCAGAAAGTGCGCAAGATGTTGTGTTGACTCAACTTTAATTACAGAAGATGGGTGCTGAAGATGTCAATATGTGTAAAGATGTGGAGCTTGCAGGCACAGTGCAAGAAGTAAAAGAGACCAACTCCAGTGAAATCGCCGAACAGCATGAAATGGTGGACGAAACACATTGGAATCAGCACTGAGTGAGAGACAAATTGACAGCACCTTAAACGATGATGGAGAATCAAAGCGAGACAAATTCACGAACATAGATCTTATAGAGTCGACGGAAGGTCCAAATGCAAGTCTTAGTGGAGATAATGCGGAAGATACCGAGACCAAAGAGGATGAGCTGCCGTATAGACGATATTTCGGTGTGCTAGTAGAGGAGAATAAGTGCGCCTCGGAAGGCATAGACTTTCCTACAAACACTGTGCACACCTATGAGGAGATGTGTAGAGAAACTCCGCACAATCTTATTCCGACGTCATCAGAAGTGGAAGGGGAATCAGACAGGGTGGAAGAGTTGGTGTTGAATCAACGTGAACTACAAAGAATGTCAGCTGATGATATCAATGTATGCGAAACTGTGGAGATCGGAGAAGGTACATTGCAAGAAATAGAAAAGACAAACTCCGATGAAACCTGCAAAGGTCAGAGGTCGGGGGATGATAAAATAGTGGTACCAGTGCGAAACGAAGAACAATGTGACAACACTCTAACCGATGATGGAGAGTCAAAACGAATCATCCCCACAGCCATAGATTTAACAGAGTCGACGGAAGACTCAAATTCAAGTCTTTGTGAAGATAATGAAGAAAAACCAGTAACTACCGGAGATGAGGTACCATATAGACAAGACCTCAGTGGACCAGAAGATGCGAGTAATTGCGTTTCCGAAGAGATAACTCCTACTACAAGCACAGTGCAGGACTATGATGAGGTGTGTGGAGAGGTTCTGAACAACCTTACTCCGATTACTGATACAAATACAAAAGCGTTCAAGACGGTTATGCAGAGGAAAGAAGAATATCGAAGTTATACGTTTAAGTAAGGGCTACTCACAGCAGAGTGTCGAGAGTTGGCGTGGCGTAGTATATGTAAGCAAGGATCAACGGCAAGGCAAGTAATAACGCATATGTCGGATATGGAAAGGAATTGGTGCCAGGAAGTCGAAAAAAGCACTATCAGCCCGGGAACTATCATTAGTGAGAGACGATCACTGGAGTTACACAAAGAAATTGGTATGAGAAGACAAATCAAATCGATCTCCCCGGAGGATGTAAGAAACGTATTGTTTGCTGTCACGTTATTACTACGAGATTTAGCGTCTCTAGTGGTTTTCCTACGCGAACGTTGGGGTGGTGGTTATGGACCTTGCAGGTATGACTTGTGTAGTCTAAAATATGATGTGACAATACCACAATTTCAATACCAAGGAAGTTGCAGACATTGGTTATATGCAAAATATCGGGAGGTGTATGTGGATGATTTCATATCAGTAAGTGATTACCTCATTACCATGTGCCTAGTGACACATCTAGATGCATATTGGGCCACTAACCCTGAGCAATACGACTGGATAACGGATTATGTTGATGCAACCATCAAGCTTCTGGTGTTATCATACGGCATTGGGCAATGTTTAGCCAAACTATGGAATACTTACACCAATGATAATGGCACAACTCATTTCATGCCATTAATGAGAGGGGTAATGTACCAGCACGTAGCCGGAAATGATATACATGAACATGTAAATACGAGTACAGAAGATTTACAACGATGGGATTATGGACAGATATGCGTTCCACAAGGAAGAAACCTGAATTTTTTAGGTTGGGGGATAATATGTTCTGTAGGATTCAGACATATCATTCTAACCACAGCCCCAGGAGGACGTATTCACAAGAAAATACATAAGTTACTATGGATACCCAAGGCCAACATTATGAACTACGTCCGAAGATTCGGAGTGATAGATAAGCTGACCAGAGATTCACCGCCAGAGATTTTGAAACTAATAATTCTACGGGAAACCGTTCAATCGTTGAGGAGTTCATCAGTAATGGCTGATGCAGAGCAAACACCAGTATACAAGACATTTCAGCGCAGCTTGGACTGGGATCAAATGGAAGTGATCCGTGTAGCAATAGAGACGAAAGCGATAGTGTTGGCTCGTGGCCCTAGTGGATGTGGGAAGACATCCACAATTACTGGATGTCTTCCCACATCCACTAGGGCCAAGAGTCAACACTATCGCTTTGGCAATTTTCCCTTCATATCGGATTGCCATCGTGTCCGAAACCAATGCAGCTATTGATGAAGATCTGAAAAGGTTGATGGATTCAAAGCAGTTGGACGATCGAGATATAGTTCGGCTGGGAGAAATAAAGGGCACTATGTTAGCGCCAGATGCTGAGAAGTATCGACGAAGGTTCCTTTTGGAGATATTACGACGAGAGCGACCATCATTGGAAGGATATGTGAATCGGAAAGAGATAGCTCCCAGATTGAAGTTAAAAGAGAGAGAGAAATTGGATGTGGCACGTGTGATTGTTGCTACTTTGGCTCAATTGGGGCGACCAGATCTCTCGAACTTGCTCTATGACGTGATTATCAATGATGAGGGTGCACAAACAGCAGAAGTGGCATTATTGCAAGCTATTAGACCGTGGATAAAAGTGATTATCTCAGTGGGAGATCCGTACCAGCTGTTTGCATACTCTCCTATGGATGAAACAATAAAGCATCGATTCCGTGAAGGCGTACGTCGTCATAAGATTACGTGGGGGTTGATACATTCCATGTAACATTATCGAGCGATGAGTAAGATATCACCTGCATTCCCTGGAGTTACTATGACAGCAGAATTTAGGAGCCATAATATGATCACGAGATTGTTGCAAACATTTTAACCATACACTATTCGAGATCGAGCCTATAAGTCACAAGATTATTTGGCCCCAATGCACCTGACGCATATGGAAACACTTAATTGGGCAAAGCCGGATGACCGCTACCCTTCTCGGGTGAAGAAAATTTTGGGGAGACAGCGTGTCGTGTGGATTAGCTCTCAAGAATGGGTTGAAGAACGCGAGCGCACCATGTATAAACATAGAAACGTTATTGAATTGGCAATAGTGGTGCATGTATTGGACGAAGTATGGTCGGTTTTACGGGCTGAGGCACGAAGATTGGGTACAGTTATACAAAATTCAGTTTTGATAATTTCCCCATATCAAGACCAAGTCTCGGCTATGAGGAGAGATTGCGATATTTAAATGGAGTGTACGAAGAACATCTAGATATCGAAGTAGCTACTACCGACTCTAGTCAAGGCCGAGAAGCAGAGATTACTACTGTTACCATGGTGCGTTCAAATACTATCGGATTTATGAAAGGAAACCCCTCGAGATCGTTGGTATCACTCAGCAGATCACGTGATTACCTATTCATTGTGGCTGCGCGATATGTATTCGAGCAAGATGTCGATTGGGATCGGATGAGGAAAGTGTGTAAAAGATATGATGTTCCTTGTTTTGTGTCCACTATGACGGACATTGAAGCGCGTCAATATTTGAAGTGGAGTTAATGAAACGGTGGTACAGATAGGCGATATAAATAGTTTGCTTGCTTTTGCTCGCTGACGCTGAAGCTGCGCAAGGGGCGGTTGTGGTGAAGTGACTGGAATTTACGGTTGAATGTATACGAAAAGTATGCATAAAAAGTATACGGTGTTTTTAGCCGATCATGAAGTGTGTTTTTCGGTATCGAAGCCAGTGCTGAAGTAACCAAGAAGTAACAAGGTGAACAGATACTGGAGGTAGATATAGGATTTCTTAATACTTTTAATATAATCAAATTTCCCCCTTTCGAGCAGTCGTCTTACCATCCAAAGAAACCCTTTCAAACCTATACAAAAACTAAGTACAACCCGAGGACAACTTTAAGCGAACGTGTGTTACAGCGTGATAAAGATCCTCTGCGGTTACCTAAGTTAAGGGGCAGCCTGAGTGTTACCAGGAAGTGTTCATTTTCAGTAACTTTATATTAAGGTTCGGACGTAAGTACCAAGAACCTGGGAACTATAAGCAAGAGAAGTGTATTGTATCGCTTCCTTGTGTTGTTTTAGAGTGGAAACCTCGAAAATTTAAGTTACTTCACGACAACGAGTTTGAGAGGGCGTGTGATTACGATTTGGTACGGCCCGCAGAAGATATTGGATTGATGATGTCTTTGCTATTAGCAGAAAATCAGTGGGAAACATCATTAATGGTATATCGGGAAGAGACTGACAATATCATTCCCACTTGTTACGTAATAGCAGATACTGTACATACACCGGTAAGGGAGTCTAAAACCCCGGGTATGTTGGAGCTCATTGACAAAAGTGAGTCTGAAGAAGTACCACAGTTGAGACCCAGAAAGATTGTAAAAACTAAGAAGAAGTTGGAGTTTTCATCTGATGGTGATGAAATTATGTCTACACCCAAACCAGCTGGAATCAAACAAGAACCAGGGGTGGCAGCACCTAACCAAGGTCCAGGGGTGGCTGCACCGAAACAGGGTTCAGGGATGGCTTCCTCCAAACAAGATCCAGTGGTAGCTAATTTGGTGAAGATGATGCAAGATGGATATTTGAGTTTGGAAGAATTATCTAAGGTCACGGTAGTCTTTTCAGCTGGTCGCACACCCAATATACCGAGAGGGGTGCCTAGAGCTTCATATCAAACACCGGCTACGCAGCCACAAATGCCTCATAGTACTCCAGGGTATGGTATACCTGGTGGAAGTGCAAACGCATGGGCTCCCACACCTCAACCTGATACAGCCATCATCCAGAACACTGAGATAAAACCTTTTGATGGTAATAGGCAGGATGCGAGAATTGCACGGTCCTGGGTCGCTCGATTCTCACATGTGGCTAATATATCACATTGGAATGATAGTCAATGTCTGGGAGTGTTTGTAGATAGCTTGACAAGCACGGCATCATGGTGGTATGAGCAACTCGCAGATTCGGTAAAATATGACTGGAGTAAGGTGATTGCGCTTTTCCAAAAGAAGTTTTGTGAGGACAAAGTGTCGCCTCGAGTTATGTATTCAAGATTAACGCAGAAACATGATGAGTTGGCCACCACATATGTATACCGATTAAACGCAGCAGCGTTACGAGCAGGGATGGATTTTAGACATGCGTTCAACACATCATTATTGGAAGAACATTCAACAGTTCTTTGATACTATTCATGACCGCACCATACAGATGCAGTATCAACACATAGCCTTCTCAACTATCGAGGAGCTAGAAAAGCTATTAATAAAACATGAAGCGCGGCTTATGAGGCCCGGAAAGAAGGTAGCTGCCCGTAAGAACGCTGATGCTATGTATGAAGACCTGGAACCTAGCGTGCATATGATGGGCGGGGAAGTACATGCAGCACAGCGGACACGACCGGTATATGAGGAAAAAAGTGTGCGAGCGTCAACAACCCCCAATACTGACAATGTAGTGATCTGTGAGCATTGTAATCGACGGGGACATGACAAAAGTCACTGCTGGAAATTAGTGAAGTGTGAACATTGCGGTAATGTTGGTCATGATGCAAAGTATTGCCGGAATTTCATCGAAGAGATGGTCGAGATGCGTACTAAATTGAAGTCAGGGGAATTGACTGATGCTCAAGTATTGAAGCAGTTAAACGCCTAGCCCCACAGTGCATTGCGACCACTGTAGAGAGAAAAGGGGGGGGCTTTGTCAAACAAAGTTAAAGCGACACCGGTGTCACCCTACACACAGAAGAAAACCGAGAAAAATAATACATGCTATATGGATGGATCACTCACTTTGGATGAGGATCAAGAAACGAAGAAAACCAATAAAAATGATACATTTTATGTGAACGGATCACTTACGTTGGATGATGATCAAGAAGAGAAGAAAAAACAGGAAAAACAAATAAAAACGCTATTTCCAGTGAGGATAAGACACACGCCGAACGAATGACAAGTGATGAAGTAACAGAGGCTCCAGCATGTGTCACACTGGTGGAAAACATGTGGGAGAAAGAGATGGATGGCAACGGCCAATGGAAGAAAACCATCCTGCAACCCAAGTTTATGTAAATGGGGCCATTGATGATCTGGAATTACCATTAATGTTGGATTCAGGCGCCAATATATTCGTTTTACATACCAATGTGGCACGGAAGCTACAAGTAGCGGTTCGGGTATTTGATACCCCAACTAGCTTTTGTGGCGTGACTGACAGTACCATTGGAGCAATAGGTGTGGTTACAGTCAAGGTTCGCATGGGCTCATCAGTGTCTTTCACTTGTGATATGTGGGTCGCTAGTATCGATACACAGGCGCTAGCTATACTGTGTACAGACTTTTTGGTCAAGGCAGGTGTAATATTGAACATTAAGGACCAAAGTTGTCAGATTCCTAAGGAAGAACCATTACCGCTAATGACACAAGCAGATCTAAAAGTCAGAGGAGTATCTACAAGTGCATACAAAAGTGATGGAAAGCGCTAACACACCGACCAATTGGACTAACGTGTACGCAGTGAGAATTGTTCGAGATAAACCTCCTGCGGTGTATGTAATGGATGCAATATATCCAATGAAGGTGGAACAGACAAAATTGGAAAGAGAGGTGTATTTTCACGAAGGAGTTGAGATGTCGGCTGAAGCTATGGAAGAACAGCTGGCACCCTTTCCAGAAGTAGATAAAAGCCCAATCGAACCACCAGATATGACTACTGCAGACATAGGAAAACCAGGAGTTACAACTAAAAAACAAGAAGATAATCTACGTGCCTTGTTGTCTGAGTATGCTGATCGTTTTATAAGTTCTGGTAATGCGCTACCACCTCCAGATAAAGGTGTAGTTTGTGATGTGGATGTTCGTGACAATGCACCTATTGCACAAAGAGCACAAAGAGTACCGCCTACACTATTACCTAAATTGTATGAATTGATACGAGGCCTATTACAGGCTGTATTAATTCGGTATTCGGAGTCTGCTTGGGCATCACCGATCGTCATAGTGTTAAAAAAGAATAAAACCGACATACGGCTGTGTATTGATTACCGGTTAGTGAATGAGAGGACGAGATTGATGGTGTATGCTATGCCGTTAATTGATGATTTACTGGACAATTTTGATGGAGTAAAATGGTTGTGTTCAATGGATAATGCGAGTGGGTATTGGGCTATACCGATGACCAAGAGAGCTCGGTTGATCACAGCATTTATTTGTCCCTTAGGAAATTTCGAATGGCTTCGGTTGCCTAAAGGGCTTAAGAACGCTCCTCAAATATATCAGCGTATAGTGGATAACGCTTTGTGGAAAATTGTACGGCGGTCACAAGAGATGGGGGTAAAATGAAAACTGCTAGGCGGCAAGTTAGACATGGATAATGACAACGAAGAGGCACATGTGTTGGAAACAGATGTTTCCATCACACACGACGTCTTTCATTACGGCCAAGTAGTGATGACTGATGAACAACCCATTATCGGGAGGCGGTAGTATATCGATGATATTACCTTTGGTGCAAGCAATCGGAATACATTGTGCATCATGCTTAAGAATCTCCTGGAATCATTTAAATATTGTCGGATCACTATACGTTTACCGAGAAGAGTGCGTTTGGCAAAGACAGTGTGGGGTTTTTGAGCCATCGTATATCTGCAGAAGGAATTAAATCATCCCCCCGCAATTTGGACTCGATTGTCAAAATGGCGTTCCCACGAACATTAAAAGGAGTTCAAGATTCACTGGAAGTTTGATATACTACCTACGGTTTATTGATAATTTTGCAACACTAGCTGCATCTCTGTATGAGTTAACCGAACTACAGTTAAAGGATGGTACACAACTGAAGCACGCTGAAAAGTCGTTTTCGTTGCTTAAGGATCGTCTGGTGAATGCACCTTTGTTACGGCATATTGAGCGATCAAAACCATTGAGTATAGTGCTATATACCAATCCATGGGCGTTCGGAGCAACAGTGTGTCAAGATTATGATGGGATACTGCTCCCAGTGCGTTACGTTAGCAAGGTTTTCAAAGATGCTGAAACGAGATATACAGGGGCGGAACAAGAGGTGCTAGCGTTGCTTAAAACGTTGCATAATGCCAGTCACATTTTGTTTGGACAGCATATAACAGTGTATGCAAGATATTCCACAATGCGATGGTTGTTCACATCAAAAAGTATGACAGGCAGAGGAATCCAATGGGCAGTAATGTTGTCTCCGTGGCCATTGGAAATCATACGAACAGATCATGAATCTGTAGGATTACCTGTTCTATTATCCGCGTCCATTGTGCCCACAGAAAATATGAATAAAGTGCTGGAAGATATTGCTCCGTTAAAATCGTTGAAAGATGTGCCGAT
>CM047589.1:4506447-4529069 GCA_026184515.1 Peronosclerospora sorghi | reverse complement strand
GCCAGATTGCAACGGCAAATATGTCAAAACTGATCAATCAAGTTCCAGAGGGTGCGACGGCCAGATCACTATGTCTAAACTGATCAATCGAGTTTCAGAGGATGCGACGGCCAGATCGCGATGTCAAAAATGATCAATCAAGTTTCAGAGGATGCGGCGGCCAGGTTGCAACGCCAAATATGTCAAAACTGATCAATCAAGTTCCAGAGGGTGCGACGAATAGATCGCGACGGACGGATCGCGACGGACAGATCGCGATGTCAAAACTGATCAATCAAGTGTCAGAGAATGCGGCGGCCAGATTGCAACGGCAAATATATCAAAACTGATCAATCAAGTTCCAAAGGGTGCGACGGCCAGATCGCGACGGACGGATCGTGACGGACAGATCGCGACGGCCAGATCGCTATGTCAAAACTGATCAATCAAGTGTCAGAGGATGCGGCGGCCAGATTGCAACGGCAAATATATCAAACTGATCAATCAAGTTCCAAAGGGTGCGACGGCCAGATCGCGACGGACAGATCGCCATGTCAAAATTGATCAGTCAAGTTTCAGAGGATGCGGCGGCCAGATTGCAACGGCAAATCTGATCAATCAAATAACAGAGGATTGCGACGGCCCCAGAGTCCAGTATTGAAGTCAGCGCTGAAGTAACCAAGAAGTAGTGGGTGAGAAAAGTGCTTGAATTTGATGTAGGAGTTAGTAACACTTAATAGAACGAAATTTCCCCTGTACTGCACAGGTCTCTGGCGGCTTTCAAAAAACCTTTCCTTTTTAACCCCATACAAAAACCAAGTGTAACACAGGAAGTCAGTGAGCACACGCCCTAGCAGCCTGTTGAAGTGCTCAAGTGTTGGGGGCAGCCCGGGACAGCCTTGTGAAGTGCACGCCAAGTGTAATTGATTTATTTGTTGGTTCGGACGGAAGTATTAAGTACCCGGGAAGTTAAACAAGGAGGACTGGCTTAATAACTCTTTGTGTTGTTAATTACGTGGAATCATAATAATTTTCAACCCCTTCACGACAATCCTCCCAAACAGTGACTTCAGTGGTATCCACTTGTGCCTCATTACTTGGCTTACTTGTGACGTCGTCGCACGATTTAGTAATCGCCTCCGGGGAGTCCTCACTCGTACCCTTTTCTGGAGGACTATCTGCATTAGCATATAACAACTCTGGTAATCGATTCAACATTTTCAGATCCATCATTTGTTGATCACTTGTAATCTTCCCTGATCGCTGTTCTTTCATAGCGCACTGTGTAAAGAAATCTTCTGCTTGATTATACTTGCGTGCTACATGCACTAAACTAATCGCCTCAAAAGTTTCAACCAGCGAGTGCACTCTGTTTATCCAGACCAATAACGAAGCATGGTTACAGCTTAAATCTCCATTAACATGTCCGATCACTAATCTTGAATCCCCACACACAATTGCCCGTTTTACATGGTGTACTTGCGCAAGTTGTAATGCACCGATCAACCCATGATATTCACTGTCATTCACCGTGAGATTGTCCTGAATTCCATATTCCGCCGCTATCACCTCCCAAGTTGGTAACTCCCATATTATCATGCCAAAAGTACCTTTAGGATCATGTTTCATCCGTACTGCACCATCAAACGACAAGACATATCCAGTGCTTTGGCGACGCAAACCTGGTATTGGTCTAATAATTGGCGTATACTTCAGTCTCTTTAGTGGGGCAATCAACATCTTCTAATACTGCATTCATCTTTTCTATAGGCACTATCCATGTGGCCAATAATGCGGGTAAGCCAACACCTTCATGGTCCATTCTTATGATCTCTAACGACCATGGGGATAACATTACCGCCCATTGAGATCCTCTTCCAGTTAAACTTTTAGACGTATATAGCCATCGCATCGTGGGGTACCTTGCGTATACTGTTATATGTTGCCCAAATAGAATATGACTAGCGTCATGTAACGTCTTCAGCAAAGCGAGCACCTCCTGTTCAGCTCCTGTATATCGTGTCTCCGCATCTTGAACACTTTACTGACATATCTTACTGGATGCAAGATCCAGTTACTGGATGCAAGATCCCATCGTGCTCTTGACACACTGTATCTCCAAATTCCCACGTATTGGTGTATAAAATTATACTTAGTGGTTTTGCTCGCTCGATATGTCGTAGCAACGGCGCATGAACAAGCCGTGCCTTCAACAATGCAAAAGACTTCTCAGCATGTTCCAATTGAGTTCCGTCCCTTAACTGCAGATACGTTAATTCATACAGTGAAGCCGCTATCGTCGCGAAATTGTCGATAAACCTTAGATAATATATCAGGCCGCCAGTGAATCTCTGAACACCTTTTAACGTCCGTGGAAATTCCATCTTACTAATTGAGTCTAAATTGCGCGGGGACGCTTCAATTCCCTTTGAAGATATGCGATGACTCAGAACTCTACACAGTGCTTCCCAAATGCACTCTTGGGTAAGCTTATGGTGATTCTCCAATATTTAAACGACTCCAAAAGATTCTTAAGCATCAAACATAGCGTATCCCAACTATTCACACCAAACGTAATGTCATCAATGTATGAGCGTCTCCCAATGACAGGTCGCTCCTCAGTGTCTACCACTTGGACATTATGAAACACATCTTGTGATAGAGGTACGTCTGTCTCCAAGAAATATGTAGCATTATCATCGATATCCATGGCGGTATCATCGTTCATGATCTTACTCATCAACCCCATCTGTTGTGAGCGTCGGACCATTGTCCACAAGGAATTGTCAACTATACGCTGATATATCTGCGGCGCATTCTTTAACCCTTGTGGCATTCGAAGCCATTCAAAATTTCCTAGCGTACAAATGAAAGCGGTAATTAACCGAGCCCTTTTCGTCATGGGTATATCCCAATACCCACTCGTGTTATCCATAGAGCATAACCACTTAATCCCTTCAAAGTTATCCAACAAATCATCTATCAGAGGCATGTCATACACCATCAGTCTCGTCTTTTGGTTCACAGCTCGATAATCAATGCAAAATCGTATGTCTGTTTTATTTTTCTTTAAAACGATCACGATTGGTGATGCCCAATCTGACTCCGAGTACTTAATTAATCCTGCTTGCAATAAGCCTCGTATTAACTCGTACAACTTTGGTAGGAGGTGGGCCGGTACCTTGCGCTCATTCTGAGCTATAGGAGAGTTGTTTCCAACATCCACATCACATACCACACCCTTGGCCGGTGGCGGTAACGCATTACCAGAGCTTATGAATCCATCAGCATATTCGTATAACAATGACCGTAACTGGTCTTCTTGCTCCTTGGTGGTGATCCCTGGCTCTCCTACATCGCTTGAGCCATATCAGGTGACATGATTGGACCTTGTTCCACTTCAGGTACAAGCGCCAACTGTTCCTCCATAGCTTCAGCCGACATCTCCACCCCTTCATTCAGGTAGACCTCCTTTCCAATTTCGTCTGATCTACCTTCAATGGGTCTATAGAATCCATCACATATACCGCGGGAGGCTTATCCCCAACCTTCTGTACTGCATGCACACTAGTACAATTAATCATCATACCAGCACTTTCCATAACTCGCTCATATACTTGTATATAATCTTTCGAGAGTCGGTATTCTTGGGTCAGTAACGGTAGCGGATTTTCGTTGGGAATCTGACAACTATGGTCTTTCATATTCAGGATAACCCCCGCTTTCACCAAGAAATATGTTCCAAGTATCGCTAAAGTTTTCGAGTCAATGTTTGCAACCCACATCTCACAGTTAAAAATAACAGATGGGCCCATCCGAACCTTGACAGTGGCCAAACCAATTGCACCAATGGTACTTTCTGTTACGCCACAAAAACTTGTCGGGGTATCAAACATCCGGACTGCTATATGTAACATTTTGGCCACATTGGTATGTAATACGGATATGTTCGCGTCATAATCCAACATTAACGGCAACTCCAAATCATCAAATGCTCCCTTCACATATAATTGCGTTGCAGGTTTCGTGGTCTTGGGCAACTGTTGCCATCCTTCTCGTTCTCCCTCTCTTTTGTCCACCGACGTGACATAAGCTCAGACATCTGTTGATTCATTAGTCTCTGACGTATTTTTTTGTCTTCTTGTTGATCTTCAAATGCAACTTGTTTTTCCGTTTTTTCTTGTAATTTCTTCTTTTCTTGATCCTCGTCCATAGTGAACGATCTCTCCATGCAAAATGTATCACTTTTCTTGTTCTCGTCTACACCTAAGGGTGAACGCGGTGTCGCTTTCACATTGCTCGACATTGCCCCCCCCCCTTTCTCTCGACAGTGGTCGCAACGCACTTTGGGGTTAGGCATTTAACTGTGCTGCCACTTGGTCCTTGGTTAGTTCCCCGGACTTCAACTTGCTCCGCATCTCGGCCATCTCTTCTATGAACTTCCGACAATACCTCACATCATGACCGACTGTTTTACAATGCTCACACGTTTGCAATTTCCAACATTTGTCTTTATCGAGTCCTCTTCGGTTGCAATGTTCACACACCACGCCCCCATCATTCTTATTAGTCGCACTCGTTCGTGCACCTCTGTCTTCATAATTAGAGCGTGCCCGCTGCATGTTATGTACTTCTCTGCCCATCACATGTACGCTAGGTTGTACATCTTCATATACCGCTTGGGCACTCTTGCTTGCCGTCATTTTCTTTCCAGGCCTTGTCAAACGTGCCTCATGCTTCGTTAGCACCCTTTCCAATTCCTCAATGTTATTGAACGTCATATGCTGATATTGCATTTGTATGACATGATCCTGAATGGTATCAAAGAATTGCTGGATGTGCTCTTCCAACATTGAGGTGTTATAGACATCTCGGAAATCCATTCCAGCTCGTAATGCCGCGGCATTTAGCCGGTATAGATATGTAGTCGCTAGCTCGTTGTGTTTCTGTGTCAATTTGGAATACATGACCCGAGGCGACACTTTCTCCACGCAAAACTTCCGTTGAAACAAATCTATTACTGCATCCCAATCATACTTCACCGTATCCGCCAATTGTTCGTACCACCAAGATGCTGTGTTCGTCAAGATATCCACAAACATCCCTAGCCTTTGATCGTCATCCCAACGTGAAATGTTTGCTACATGCAAAAATCTTGTCACCCATGCCCTTGCACTCCCAGCGTCTTGTTTATTTCCGTCAAATATCTTGATCTCTGTATTCTGGATAATGGCTGTTACAGGCTGTCCATATGACGTCCATGTGATTTGTCTCCCACTCGACATGCCATATCTTGATGCTTTTGGCGGGTTGGGATATGCCTTCGTTGGCACCGTCGCTCTTTGGTAGGGTACACTAGTCGTCCCTCTCGTAGTAGCCGGCGTGCGACTAGCTGATAAAGACGCGGTGACCTTTGCTAATTCCTCCAAACTTAAGTGTCCATCTTGCATCAATTGGACTAAACTTTCCACCACTGGATTCTGCTGTTGCGACACTGATCGTGGTGGTGACATGATCTCGTCCTTATCCGAGGAAAATTCCAACTTCTTCCTTACTCGACGGCCATGCTTTGGTCTCCAATCCATGGCATCTTCCAACTCATCGTCATTACACAACTCCTGCATGCCCGGTGGTTTAGACTCTTTCACCGGTGTGTGAGTGGTGTATGCCACAATGAAATAAATTGGGCTGATATCCGTAGCCTCTTTCCGGTAAAACATCAAGGATGTTTACCACTGGTTCTCTGCTAATAATAGTGACATCATCAGACCAATATCTTTTGCGGTACGATCCATATTGAAGTCACATGCATTATCAAATTCTTCCCGTCGTACAAACTCATAGCCACAATTTCGAAGCAGCGTTTCTATAGCTTCAATTGACTCTTTCAGTCCTCCAAAGGAAGTAAGGTCTTCCTTAACTTTAAAGTAGGGGCGGCTTTTGCCACCTTGCGAATCTCATATAGTGAAAACCAACTATGTGAGTCCCCAGGTAACTTCAATACATTCCGTTGATACCGTGCCATTCTTGCACAGGCATCAGAGAAAGTGTATGTTATCTCATGGTCCTCCTGAGAGCGCTGTAAAGTAAAGACCAGCTCTTTCTCTCCCTCAGTAGACACTAAAGCCATTTTGTGTGTGAAATTTTATTAAGTCGACGTGAAGTCCCGGGTCGCGGTACCAGTTGTCGTGAAGGAACTTAAATTTTCGAGGTTTCCACTCAAAAACAACACAAAGAAGCGATAGAATACACCTCTCTTGCTTATACTTCCCAGGTTCTTGGTACTTACGTCCGAACCTTAATACAAAATCACTGAAAATGGACACTTCCTGATAACGCTCAGGCTTCCCCTTAGCTTAGGTAATCGCAAAGGATCTTTGTCACGCCTTAACACGCGTTCACTTAAAGGTTTCCTCGGGATGTACTTAGACTTAGTTTTTGTATAGGTTGGAAAGATTTGGTTGGTTGGAAAAACGACTCTTCTAAAGGGGGTAAATTTGATTATAATTAAAATTTTAAGAGTCCTATATCTACTTCACGTGACTTGTTCACCTTGTTACTTCTTAGTTACTTCAGCACTGGCTTCAATACCGAAAACTTGCTTTATGGCCGGCCAAAATACCGTGCACTCCGTATGGATACTTGCATACACTTAAACATAGACTCCAGCCACTTCACCACCGTTAACCTTTCCCAATCGTACTGATTCATCCTTTGCAGAGGATGCCGTAGCCTGCCAACACAGTTGTTGGATTGACTACAAGTGCTACCAGATGTAGCCGGTGCGTACACGCACGGTGCGACTAGCGCACAGAGGAAGACTTTCCCTAAGCCGCGATGTGCCGCTACTTAGGTGATACGCCCTTGTAAAAGGGCTTAGTAAGAGAGTTCCCTCTTACTCGGGGCCAAGATTTCCCTTGGTTTACTTGTTAGACTTAACTAACGCCTTGAGACAAGGCTTCCCTTAGAAAGGGAGTAGCTAAAGGATGTATTCCTTTTGGCTACAAACACTCACAGCACGCGCGACCGCTCGAGGTCGTGCGTCTAGCCGGATTGGCGTGTTTTGTAAACTGAATGTATATTTAATATGTAATTAGCCTAAATTAATTTAAACTAATGTAAACTATATGTAATACTAAGTAAAACTTACTAAATTCGTACCTAGCCAAATGTAATGTACACCACCTGTGTACTAACACGTGCCAAGCTGCCACGCTTCCACCAAGGGCTCCTGCCCTGATTGGTTAAAATAACCAATAGGTCCAAACCTTTCGGACCTTTCAATACTGACCACAACCGTAGTGTACTTACGTACACAACATAACTAAATGTAACCAGAATGTAACCCTATTACAAACGTGTTCCCAACCCAATACGAGGCCAGCCTCACTTTCAATATTCCATATATGGACATGGTTGAGCCCCTTTGTGTCCATGTGGATGAGGCCAAAGGTCTGCAGAAACTGAGCTACTATGGCGAAACCGACGTGTACATTTATAAAATCCGTCTCAAACTTTCTGCAGCACGTCTTTCCAAATTTGACTCTCTTTGAGACCGACCATGGCGTGTTCCTTGTCCAGGGACGACCGTGCTTCACTTGGAAGCTCATTACACAACCTCATGAACCGACGTCGGATGGATTGCTTGGAGAAGATACGCTCTATGTGGACCAAAAAAAACGAACGGCCGGTGCAATTTCATTATGTTGGACGCAACGGTATGTTAGGTGAGAGTCATATCGACGAGTATTATCTGGAGTACATATACGTCCTTGACCGATTGGGAAAGAACCGGTTATATATTCAATTACACGTTAATATACGAACAGACACGCTCGTCACCCAAAATCTGTACCGTCAAAGCAGGATGCTTGGCCAGATTCATCAAGCTGCCCTCATGTGCAATAAGACGAGCGCTGGCAAGATCACCGACCATGACGGAAAGGTTGGGAGAAATGGTACTCATGTGATTCTACAAGTAAATAAAAAGCTGAGTACGGTACCCGGTGATGGAGATGACGTTCACATAGAGCCGAGATGTTGGTCACATCCTCCTCGGAGATATCCGTTACCATCGATGATCTCGCACTCCTCGCGCATGGAAGCCTCAACATCGTCGGATAAAATGTCGGAAAAGTTGATCGACTTAACATTTGTGCGTATACCATCTTAAGCACGCTTTCGCGTATTGCAGATTGTCCGTGACGATCTTGCCCATCTCGGGGAAATGCCATCCAAACCACTCGTGCACGCGCATCGATTACGTGTTGATTTCCTTGTCCAGCTTGTCCATAGACCAATAGCTTGTATGATCATCGTTCGACTTTATCAGCACTACTAAACTTGAGCTTATAGCGCAAAAACTACAAAAGGAGCTTCATGGTCTTTAAGTCGATATCTTCAACCAGAGATGAGTGTGTCCATGTTAGCAAGGATTCCACGCATTAGCTCATTCACAGCGGTGTCGTTGATACATGGATACTAACCTTCTCCTTACCAATGAGCCCTGTGCTTTGTCCGAAACAGCAAGTTTATCGTTAATTCAGACATCGACAACATTCTTCTTAAAGAATTCTAGACCGTCTTGCCTATCTCGCCGTCGACATTGTCAGTGGCAGCTGCCACGGCTTCGGTTGTGTTTAAAAGGCGTTCAAAAGCCCTTGAGTTCCAGCACTTTTGAGGACTTTAGGGCGTCGAAAAGTTCTTGAACACATCATCAGCACTTACCACGATGGCTTCATCGATCACTTAAAGTGGGTGGCCATCAGCCGTCTCAAAAAGAGAACCGGCATCGTAAGAATAAAGAGATGTCGCTTTGTACTTTGGTAGTCTGTACGACTAATGATGCCAAATCGGTCAAGAATGATCACGTGATCAGTGGATTTTGGGTTTTATCAGTGAAGTTTGGGTTCGTCCGAAATTTGTAATTAAATACTTCCAGAGCGGTCAAGGATGATCACGTGATCAGTGGTTTTTGAGTTTTATCAGTGGATTTTGGGTTTTATTAGTGGATGTTGGGTTTTCTCAATGGATTTTAGTCGATTTTTGGTTTTTATCAGTGACTTTTGGGTTTGTCATTTTTCAACTTGCTCCAGATAGCAACCAGCCTGTATACATTCGAAAGATGCTCAACTTGTACCCAATTCTTAATTTTCCACGTCGGATCAACTTGACCAAGCCAGTTCAGAAGTACCCTTTCTACCTACCCACCTATTCAATTCCCTCCCTTCATGAAAACCGACGCCAGCCAACCTCTCCCAGCCCCCACACAAAGCCATTTGCGTGGGAGATGAGGTGGGCCCCATCCGATGCTACAAGACAAGTATTGCTGACTCGCCGCCCTCGGAAGTTTCTGCAACCGCCTTGGCTGCGTCCGCACCCAACAATCCAGCTCCTGATGGAATCCAGAATTCCATCGACGCTTCGTGTTCAAGCACAGACTAGGTCAGTTGCCCTGGCTCTGTGCCGCAAGAGTTGCAAGAATCAAGCGACGGCATGGTTGTGCAGTTGTGTGCCCAGTCTATGCACCCGTCACCCACTACTAAAGAGTCAGTAAAGATTGCGCACACACCCTCTACCAACACGCCCCATCGTGAACCACGCGCCAGTACCTCCACGCGCGCGCCGACGCTTCGTGCCCTTCTCCAGCGTCCCACGGAGATCTGCCGAGACAACTTTGAGGCACCCACCCCACCACGTGTCATAATGCCCCGTCCTAAGGTGATAGATATCGAATCCATCGACGCTCTATATAAAACCGGAGGCTACTGGAGCCAACTTTCCGTTTCAATATACCGATCCCGTCCGTATGCGCTACCTCATGCACGTTATGTGATGATTATTGAAACTGGCCAAACATTTCAACGCACCGCTCAGAACAAAATTCTTGCGTCGCTGCTCAAGGACCATGGCAACTCCGTCGTCCAACAGCGGATCGATCACCAGCAACTTGGCCAGATGACTAAAGCACCTGGTGGTAACATCCGCGTCAAAGTAAGAACGAAGAAAGCTTGCCAATGCCTTACTGGACAGGAAGTCAAGATTCTTGGTGGAAAGTACCGTTTTGGAGAGTTTGACATCCTCGCCGACCGTTTCTTCATTGATGTGTCGAGTGTAGACAGTGACTTTGAGACGCTGACCTCATGCTGAAGCGGTTCTTAGAGCTTGGGAAGCAGCCGATCTACGGCACTTCCCGCAATGTGAATTTGGATACTGTAATTACCACTGCTACTTGACGTGTATATTTTCGCTCTAGCCAATGCCACCCTAAGCTTGTGGTAAACGGCACAGTGTGTGATCAACTAGTGTTTGATGGACGCATATACCCAGTCCACGCCAAGAACGCTCCGTTTCCAGCTCAGCGGTTGTCATTTGGTAAACACTCGATCCATGCGCTTGATCTAGCGACAGCAGCTGCCTCATCTTCCACGACCACCAACATATCAGACCAAGTCCAGTCACAACCAACCTACGCCGCCGTTGTGCGCCACGGTACCCAGGAAACCTCACTACAGCGCTCCATTCGGGAAGATTCTGCAGTGACCACCGCTATCGTCTGCGCTACACAAGATGATATAACACCGAGTGAGCTTTCCCTCGATACGGCCGGCTCTTAAATTGTGTCACTACCAGCAAGTCCACGTCCGTCACAGTTGCCCCTTCTCCCAGCTCCACCGCTACCACCACAGGACTCCCAATCTGCGCTAGTACCAGTGCCCGGTCGCAAGCGCAAAGGCAAACGCTCTCGTGCCGATGAGGACTTTAATAACATGCTGATGAAATCTCGTCCTAAGGCTCTTGCTGGAGTCACGACCAGCGACTACTTTGATGTGCTTACCACCGTAGAGGTGGAATTTGACTTATGCCCAGCCACGCTCAATGAGGTCGAGGTCACACGGTTTCAGATCGTGCCACGCAAAGTTCAAGCGCCCCCTGAGCTGACTACGAGAAAGGAAGCCAGTCACTTCCTAACTAAGCACCACACTAATGTAGTGGAGACTAAAGAACCGACCCCAATTCAGGAGATTTTCAGCGAGATTAAGGCTACGGAAGAGACAGCATACCTCCAGCTGCTACCAGACCGTTTGGACGCTGCTGACGCCTTGATTAGCGGTCTTCACAAGTCGCTACAGACGGCAAACAACCCTAAACGATGACTTACGTCGACTACGTTAAGGCTCCCATGGCTTTTAACGCTGTACTTTTGCGTAAGATGAGTGAGCTGAGCCCCAACGTCACGGAACTGGCCCAACTTCACATGGTCAACCACATCTTGAGTGCGACTGACCCTTCCGTCACACATACATTTGCCCGCAAGTGGACCAAATATCTGGCAAATAAAGTGCCTAAGACAAGGGAAGGTGTGTTTCGATGCGTTGCCCGCTGGTGGGCCAACCCAGACACAGCGGTTACCTTGCGTGAAACCAGAGCTCTGTCTCTCTTCGAGTTGATGTTGATTTGCACAGCACTTCATATCTTCGAGAAGGACTATTAGCTTCAGCATCTGACGTGATGGTCAGTGCCGTGGATGCCAGCGCACAACCGACGTCTTCTTCACCCCAAAATGCTGTTAGCCCTACTTCTCTCTAAGGTAGACACACTTTGTTTCAAGACCTGGAAACAAGTCCAGTGGCAAGGAGATATGCTTGACGACCTGGAATACCTTCGTGACTGTGACCATTACTTTCCAGAGAACGCTGAAGTTCTCCAGCTTACGAAAACCGACGGTCAGCCTGTGCTTATAGCTGTACCGCTTGCACTAAGTTTCTAAGGTGATTTCACGTGCCGTAATGTCCTAGGTCTCGTGGCAAGACGTCAGCCTGCTGACTGTTAACAATGGGATCAAAAATAACGGGCACCTAATTGCTGCGCACTTGCTGGTCAAGCAAAGTCTCTCTTGCGTTCAAGAAACTAAATTTCGTGATTGTTACTACCTTGACACTTTCAAGCTTAACCTTCAAGCCCGCTTCAAGCACCGACTCTTCGTCAGTGACCCTGGGGCGGTCAGTGCTTCTCAAACGACACACCGATCCGGAGGAGTGCTCACCGTACTCCGCCATGACTTTCCAGGTTTCGATACGGACGAGGAGCTTCGGGAGATGCCTGTCCCGGGAAGATACCTAGTCGTTCATTTGGTGGTCACCGGTGCTCCCTTGTACATTCTCAACGTATACTCACCAGTGGACGACCACGAAAAAGAAGTGTTTTTCAGCCATCTCTCCGTGGATCTTTGTGAAGACGATGCGACACACATAGTCCTCGGAGACTTAAACACTCCTCTCAACCCCTTTATTGACTCGACTAAGCCACACTTGCTTGTACGCCGAGGTCTCAGTGCATGCATGAGTTGGCTCGGCCAACTAGGTGTTGTTGATGTCTGGCGTATCCACCACCATGATGAACGTGTATTCACCGGTCCCCAGCCACGCCTTAACAGACTTGACTACGCTCTGCTTTCGGAAGAATTATGTGCCGCGCTATACGGCGACTCAAAATATTTCTAGCCCAAGGGTGCTGGTGACCACTTGGCACTCACTGTAACCTTACGTTCTATGTCTCAGTCACATGGATACGGCTACTGACGCTTCCCACAATATTTACTTTAGTATCACGATGTGGTCGAGGCCGTCCGTGGAGAAGCCCAGCAAGTACTCAAAGACCTCCAACAAGCTTCCAACCCCGGCAAAGTGTGGGAACAGTGAAAGAAATCTATGCGGCGACAACTACAGGCCCTACATCGCAAGCTGCGCGTTCAACATACTGACGCCATTACAGCCGCACAAGCTACATTGGACCAAGAATCAAGACGTTATCGTGTCGAGCGGGACACCGCTTCTAAAGACAGTTTTCATGCCGCTTTGAACGCGTACCGCGATTGTGTTAACCGATCGCGTTGCTTAAACCAATACGCAGCCTTCGACTTTCAATTCCAGAATGCCGAGGCTTCCTCTAGGTACTTCTTCCGTCCACTTGACCCTTCACTTAGGCGAATTAGTATCGAGGAAGTTCGAACTTCAGATGGCGAAATCTCTCGAAACCCATCAGACATATCAGCGCGCTTTCTAACCCATTGGGGCGGTATCATGGGTGACTTTGCGGGTCTCGCTGGACCACCACCACAAGCAAATTTTGACAGTCAACGAAAGTTGCTACAAACGATCGATAAGCGGTTAACTTGTGACGAGCAAGATTTGCTAAACACTCCAATCTTCGGAGCCGACCTAACCGACGCCCTTAAACACATGAAGGCCAGATCTGCGCCTGGCATGGACGGACTCACCTCTGGCTTCTACCAGGTGGATCCCGAAATCTTTGGCGAATGTCTGAGCATAGTGTTCAACTACCAACTGCTACGCGGAGAGCTTATCCCTTCACAACGCAAGTCAGCTGTGTGCATGTTACACAAGGAAGGACCGCGTGACGATCCCGGCAATTTTCGTCCGATCTTGCTCATATGCGTCGACGTGAAGGCGTTGTCAAAAGTGTTGACCTACCGCCTCAAGCTTTTTCTCCCCAAGCTTATACATCCGGATCAAAAGGAGTTTTTCAAAGGGCGGTCAATCCACCACCACGTGCGGTTCATGGCTGACATGCAAGACCTCATGACCGCAATCGACGAGGAAGCTTTCGCCATGTTTCTTGACTTTGAGAAAGCGTATGACCGAGTCAACTGGAATTTTATGTTTCAAGTACTCGACCGAATGGGCTCTATTGGCGCCTTTTACGACTGGGTTAAGCTGCCTTATACTCGCCCACAGGCACACCTGTTGCTCAATGGTCACGTCCAACAAGCTATCTTTCCAACGCAAGAGTCAAACAAGGCGATCCACTCTCAGCACTACTGGTCCTCATTGAACCCTTGGGGAACCTACTACGCCAACATGAAAAACATGGAGTCTGCATCACCAAGGACCACACTGCAACTAGTGTCTTCTTTGCTGATGATTCGACGCTACTCTCCAGCTCGTTATCTGGTATCCAGGCACAGCTTGAACTGGTTCAACTGTACTGCGATGGATCCGAGGCCAAGCTCAACCTTTTGAAATGCATGCTTATGCAACTTAACCGGAGAGCCGACACACCTACCTTCGTTCCTGGCGTACGAGGATTTCAACGAGGTCAATCGGTTAAGTTCTTGGGTATTATATTTGTTCAAGAACCGGTCGAAGACGCCATTGTGGAGTTCTTGGACCGACGATTTTATGAAGGCTTTCTTCAGTGGTTCCGCCGTGCCCGCACATTGCGAGGACGTCTGCTGATTGTCTCAACGATGGTTCTCTCTCGGTTGTGTCACTCCACAGTGCATGTGCCTATCCAGCAATGTATCGTCAAGCGATGGCAGTCCACAATTAACCGTTTTGTGCTTGCTCGCCGCTATGAACGCAATGCCAAACACATCCAGCTGATTCACAAGGTGTTCTTGTACCAGTCTCGCTCTGAGGGTGATTTATCTATACCCAGCATCGAAGCGTCACTCAAGAGTCAAAAACTAAACGTGCTTCTTCAATTCATTTCCGTGTCATCCTCAACCCAGCGTAACTGGACCACGCCGGGAGTCATGCTATTTTCGCTCGTTCTGCCAACATGGGGTCCCTGGAAACCTCTTGACTTTCTCACGGTTAGTCCCATGCGTCAAGGCGCCTTGCTTAAGTGGAATGTACTGTTCCAGTGGTGGCGTCAGGTCTGGCGGCTATGGTATGTGATTAAGTGGGAAGTCACCTGGCGAGATATTTCCCCCTTGCTCGTCTCGGCTACGCGCTAAACCAACCGATCTGGTTTCACGCTGACGCCGATTTTCAATTTGAAATTGCTACCCGATTCAACAGCTGGGAAACAAGAAGACGTAGTCTGTGCATGGTTGCAGAGCCTCAACGCGGCTTCCGGCAGCACACCGCAACGACCTTCAAACTTCGGTGTCTTGCAGACTTCTTGAATGCTGCTAGTGAATGGCCAGATGTTGAAGTGTTTGCAAGAAGAAATATTGACTATCGGCTCATGTAGATCCCCGCGTACAAGCAGTACAAGTGGCTCAAACGCTTACACCAAGAAGCTACACAAGTCTTCAAAAGGCTCTGGGACTGATGTTCAAATGCACCACTCCCGCCTCCTGGTGTGAAATGGCTGTGCTCCAATGCGCCATACGTTGGCGTACGGTTCGGAGAGCGCGTATGTGCTGTTCCCTCTGTTCCCCGACATCAGCTTCCTTCTACTTGTCTGGAGGGCACCAACGCCCACAAAGCCTCACCCAATCCAGCTGCATGACTCGAGATCCACGATGACCGAGATTCAAGATTTTATGGCTCGATCACAATGTCTTCTCTGGCTGTTGCTTCCCACCTACGAAGATCTGCAGTTTAGACTTGCTTTCCGTCTACTACCAGTGCGCTCGAGTTTCTCATTTCTTCGCGAGGCGTACCCGAACATCATTTGTTGTGTGCGAAATGGGTGAAGCACGGTGGAAACAGAGCGACATCTTTTTTCGACTGCATTCTACCAGCTAATTTATGGGCTGTCCTGTTTCGAGACTGGTCAAACTTCTTCGAATCCACGCCAACGTGGCTCGGCATCGCTCTTGGACGTTCTCCGGCGGTTATACCCGCTTGGTTCGATCATGTTGTCGTGGTGAGTGATATGTGGCAAATTACACGTTGTATCACGCTCCACCTATTGTGTACAGTGCGCAATGATCCTTTTTTTCGTCAGCGTCAGCCTCTTCCTTTGGAACCTGCACTACGGATCGTATACACTATTTTTAGTGCACACTTGCGTGCGTGCAGGCGAAGTGTGTACAATCAAAGGAAACGAGCATCGATCCAACTGGTACTGGCCCAGATCCGAAGATCCTGCTCGATGGGTAAATTTATTCGTGACAACACATCGCTGTTCACTGTACGCTCCCTGTAGCTGTTTTCCGCTCCGCCTTTACTGTCAGAGACGAAGCTTACAGCAATTCGCTGGTACGCGTGAAAGGGTAAAAAGCAGCCCACTCACGGTAGCATTACGTTTGTAAGTACAAATTTGTACATTAGACGACGTAGGCAGATAGAAGCTTAGTCATATTAGCACTAATATAGACTTCTTGAACTTAACTTGTACCCACGGTCCACCGTCTCAGCGTACAACGGCGTCGCGCTTCAGTTTGGACCCGAAATTGATGAAGCCTGTCACGCTATCCACGACGCGTGCAAATGGTTGGGGACGAACGAGGCAGTTCTGATCGCAGCGCTGGGGACCAAGTCGTCGACGCAGCGTTTTCTCATTGCGCGGTGGTATCCAGAATTGTATCACAAGGAGCTCAAGGCGGTGTTCCAGAACGAGACATCGAGTGATTTCTTCCACTTACTCCAGCTCCTTGCCCATACATTACCCGAAGCGGAAGCGACGATCCTGTACAAAGCGACGAAAGGGCTCGGCACAAAGGAGAAACGCATTTAACCAATTGTCATGGGCCGCACGAATGTCGAGTTGGGGATGCTCAAGAAGACGTACTACGACATGTATGGCAAGGATCTCGGGTCCGTGATGGACAGCGAGCTTCGTGGCGAACTGAAGAAAGCGGTCCTTGCTTCGTTGCAAGCGCCGCTGCACGACTTTGATCCAGCGATTCACACGCCCCAACGAGCCAAGGACGATGCTGAGAAGCTCTACAAGGCTGGGGAAGGACGCATGGGGACGGAGGAACATAATTTCATCAACATCCTAGTGACTAGACCACCGCAGCACGTGCGTGCGATCAACTCCGCGTACGTATAAGAGCATAAGCACGATCTGATCCACGCTGTCAAGCAAGAGTTCAGTGGGGATGCGGAGAAGGCACTCTTGTTTCTTGTACGCATGGCCTTGGAGCCACTCATGCTACGGTCTGAGGTGTTTGAGAGTACCATGAAATGCTTTGGCACGGATTAGAATGGACTGAGTGCTG
Organism: Peronosclerospora sorghi; assembly: GCA_026184515.1. NCBI lineage: Eukaryota > Oomycota > Peronosporomycetes > Peronosporales > Peronosporaceae > Peronosclerospora > Peronosclerospora sorghi. Next base: position 4,512,169 of record CM047589.1, on the reverse strand, counting down.
CCCTCGTGCGCTACAATATTGTGAAACGCGACATTGAACCTGTTTTCAAGGCCATGTATGGAAAGAACCTGCGGGACCGCATCGAAAGCGAAGTCAGTGGGGACTATGGCAAGCTCGTTCTCGCTGTGTTCGACTCGCCAGTTCCTTAACGTTGTCTATGTTAGGTGGCAAAAGCATCTCGAGGAGGCGTATCCATGCGACTTTACGTGACGCTGTCAATGTTTTTAGAGTCTTGCACGACACACAAGACCTCCCGATGGGGAGTGTTTTACCTTCAAGTTAGGAACATTTTATCGTGTGGACTATGCTACTGAACTACCATTATGAATGAACTAGTGTAGCACCCCGTCGTACCGACGGGGCGGAGAGTATATAAGAATACACGATAGAAGCAACTACGTGACTGGTAACGTCACAGGGACGGAAACTTTTAAATAGGTAGAGGTAAAAGCGCTATTCCTAACCACTTATATACTCGTTAACTGTTGAATATTTTCATCGTCCATCCAATTGCACGTACTACGTCACACGGGTTCCAGATACAACGTACTAACGTGCGATATTCCAATACAATCCGATAGAGCTAGTAATTAGCGTAACAGCGAACAATCAAATACCAAACGTAACTTAATTCTCCACTGTACTTATGCGACTTAAAACGTAAGGCAGAAACTCAAACCAACAATCGCGTGATACGAGAATTCAGTGCGTGAAAACAAATCCGACTGCCACTGCAGTACCAAGTAATCCATGTAACAAACTCCAAACAAGCCGCGCACCGTGGCGAGCTTGTCCTCCACTCGAAAGAATCCACACGAGAGTCAATAATCAAATTCAGAAGTGATTTATTAGAATTAAGTTTGCACCTAAAACTAATAATATGCAAATACACAATGTTTTGTACCTAACCTAAAGCTATGTAAAATACATCACCTTTTCACTGAAAAGTCGCTGAAAAGCCAAAATGGCGACGCGAGCTGCAGCGCAAAAAGCGCGCCTTTCCAACACTCCTTCTCGACTTTCCCGTGAAAACCAGCTACTCCATCGCAACCGCCGCCAGTCCAAGACCCTCCGGTGCACGTCTCAGCTTCTCAGTATTCATCGGCTTCGTGAAAACATCTGCCAAGTTCTCGTCCGTAGGTCGATAGCTTGTCTTGATAACACCATCCTTAGACTTCGAGAGTAAAAACTTCACCCGAACATCCATGTGTGTTGTCTTCAACGTTTTACCATCACCTTCCAACATTTTAATTGCTGCCTGGTTGTCACAAAACAACGTCATGGGCAGAGCAACCTTCAATCCGACTTCAGTCGACATTTCCTTGAAACCTTTCAGCTCACATAGAGCCACTGAAGCCACATAAATCTCTGCTTCCATTGTGGAGAGCGAAACACAAGGCTGTCGCTTGCATACCCAGTGCACAATGCACCCTTACACGAAAAACACACCTCTACTCGTGGACTTCCGATCTTCTTTGGAACCAGCGAAATACGCATCACAAAAAACTTCAATACTAAGTTCATCGTTTCTCTTGGACTTTGTGTTTACATTCGCCTCCAAACGTAATTTCATACTTGACGTGCACTTCAGGAATCGTAAATTCCTCTTGGCCGTCATCCAATCCATCTTCGAAGGCGCATGAGCTCTGCGCGTGGCCTTGTGCACTGCGTATGCAATGTCAGGCCTGGAACAGCGCGCGATCCAAAACAAACTTCCGGACAACGACTGGAAATTCTTGATCGTCGGAGCTCCATCTTTTTCACAATTTTTCAGCATATCTTGGAACTTAAATTTTGGTCTTCAAATTCATCCTCGATCGGTGCCTTCAACGCGTTTGCCTCCTTCATGCCGTACATCTTCAGGAGGTCCCTGATCATTACTTCTTGATCGAGAAAATAACCGCGACTTTCTTGGTACTCCACTCGCATGCCTAGAAATTTTGTTACTTCGCCCAAATTTTTTATCTCCAAATCCTTGAGCTCCTCGAAAAAAATTTGCCACATGTTCCTGCTTCGTTGCCGTGACCAATAGGTCATCCGCATATACGCCTACCACGACTGTTTCGCCACAAACCTTCTTGAAATACAGACAACCGTCTGTGAAACTTTGTTCATAGCCTTGACCTAGGAGCTTGGAGTGCAAGAGGCGGTTCCATTGCCTCCCTGCCTGCTTCAAACCGTAAAGCGTCTTCTTTAACTTTAAAACCACATCGCTTGAGCTTCCAACTTGCAATTACTTGAGTTTTTCTTGTTCGACCTTCATTCCGCTAGGGGTGAGCAAATGTATTTCATGTTCGTCTTCCAACGCTTTCACATAAGCGTTGGTGATGTCCCCATGCATCGCTCGTACTCTCCATTTCCGAGCAAGCATCAGAATGAACCGTACTGTGGTCATCTCCATGACCGCGGCAAAGGTTAGTTCATAATCGACCCCGAAACGCTGCTCGTTTCCGCAGGCCACTAACCTCGCCTTGTATCGCTCCACTTGTCCATTCACATCGGTCTTGATCTTGAAGACCCACTTCGAATGCAATGGCTTGGAATTTGATGTCTTACTATTTCCCAGACTTCGTTGCCTTCCTACGCCTTGATTTCTTGATCCATAGCGTCGATCCACTTATCAGCGTCTTGGCGACTCATCGCATCGCGATAATTCCTTGGGTCTACCTACATTACCATATTAATCGACGCTTCCTTTTCTTCCTCATCACCATCGTCATTTTTCTTGCTTTCCGCCTGAGGCATGTGCTCGGCGTACTGGCGCGTGACATGACGGTCCCTCGTCCAACGGGGCTTTCTTATCGTCTGCTTTCTTCCGATTTGCTCCACGCTTGGCGTCACCACGGCTCCTTATGACCCTTGGTCACTTGGTGGAGCTTCTGCCTTGCATTCTTCGTTTTCACCAATCCGGTTTCTTGGTGGAGCTTCCGCCTTGCATTCTTTGTCTTCACCGATTCTCAACTGCCGGTTCTGCACGTCCGTAAGCGTGTCTACATTTTTGACATGCTGGGTGACGGTCACCTTCCGCTCGGCTTTCAGATAGACCTTGAAACCCTTGGTCTCCTCGCTTCGACCGATAATTACCCCGACCTGCGCACGGTGCGCGAGAGTCTTCTTTCCGGGGTTCCTGTACACGGTACACGGCAAGACAAAAGTTACGATAGCGCCTAAATTCGGCTTCTTTCCAGTGAGAACTTCCACCGGCGACATCCGCTTGTCTCGCAATTTTCGGGGTGCGGCTCAGCACATAGGCTGCATACTCCGCCGCATCTCCCCAAAAAGACAAATTTAATCCACTTCCGAACAGCATGCACCGGGCCATATTCATCACCGTCCGATGCATGCGTTCGGCTTTTCCGTTACTGGCTTGATTCCCGGCCTCGCTTATCTGCCGAGCGACGCCGGTACTGAGACAAAAATAATCAACATTTCTATATTCCACACCTCCGTCAGTCCTAAGGACGTAAATCTTGCATGCGAAAGTTCTTTCGAAAAATCCAGAAAATGCAAAATATTTTTTAATTTCTAAATCAAAATGTAATAAATTAGAATAATCATTATTATCAACAATCCATTTTGTTCAAATTTCTTGGTCGCAGTGTCCTTATTTTTCGCCAAAAAAATCCTGGTGTAATTACTCTTGAAATCAATGAAATTCACCAAGTAACGGTTGCCCAAACGATCTTTCGGTGTGATTGGACCTTTAAGGTCGGAACAAATCCCACCACCGATCCGATCAACAGGCGCGTTTTCACCGCTGTCTTTCTTCGACTGATTGTTCTTGTTTTTCTTGCCTTGCGCGCAGGTAACGCAGTGCCTGCGCGTCTCGTCTGTGATCCGGATTCCATATTCCGGATCCTTTGCCAACCTCAAAATATTATCATAATTGAGGTGGCCCATCCGCACAAGAAACTTCATCAGCGATCCACTTTGGACGTCGTCGTCCGGCGTGTAATTCTCCTCCATCGGGTACTGAACGGACATAATAATTTCCTTGTACGTTTTCTTTAGGTGATCCACTTCACCTTCCACGGTGAACACATTATTCACCGAGCGCACTCGAGTGATCGGAAGGCGCGTGTCATGTCTGGCAAGCGTTCTTTCTCCATCCACGTAATCAATGAAGAAACCGCCCTTTTCGAAAACACCATACGAGAAAATGTTTCGGGCTGCTCCTTCTACGTAAAAAAAAAACATCTTTGATTTTCACGCGAGTTTCCGCGTTCCCATGTACAAAACGAATGTACATCGTGCCCTTCTTAGTGATAAAGAAAGTTTTTCCTTCCACTTGATGACACTTCCGGTCTACAGTTTTCACTTCCTTCAATCAAGTAAGATTCGGCGTGAGATGCACACTTGCACCGCTGTCGAGAATCCATGTGTCTCGACCGGATGGCACATCATTTTCGTCGATCATTAATGCGAAATCAGATTTCGGCATCTTCTTCTTTTTGGGGCATTCCCTTTGAAGTTCCCCCGCTCGACAGATGCGTAGCAACCGCGATTTTTTATCGCCACAGCCTTTTTAGGGTTTTCCACAATCATGTACACTGATCCGGAGCCGTGACATTTCTGCCGCAGACTGTTAAACTCAACAGCCTGCGCAAACTGACATATTTCTTCGGCTTGCTGCAGATGATCCATCCGTAAATGATTGTAACGGGACATCAGCACATTCGACATCTCTGGCACGGCATGGTAAATGATGTTATCCAACACCATTGCGTCGCAGTTCGATCCAACTGCATCCTCCACTGCCGTGAGATATAAAAATGATCCGGCCAACTCCTTACTGGTTCCTTGCGCGCACTTAGTAGTTTCATCCCCTCCGCATGCGTTATACGCACACTGAAAGCTGCATACATCTTGTTCATGATGTGCCACAACGCTGGCTCTTCTTTCCACCAGGTTTCCGCAAACCGTTCGTAATATGCTTCCGCTGGGCCAGCCAGATAATGGCCCAGAAATTTGATCTTGATGTCTTCCGTCCATCTAAAACCGCATCATTCTTCAGCGATCGATATCTGCCTGAAAAACTTGGTTCCCCAGCCCCAAAATCCAGACCCAAGACCCTTATACGCTTCAGTTCTATCGAACGGCCGGATCTGGAGTTTCTTATCCTTGGCCATCGGTGGTCTTGGCATCAGGTATGGCTGCGCATGAAAATTTCCAGGCACTACATATGCCTGTTGAGCGTTTCCGGGTGCTGCGTACGCCTGCTTGACATTTCCCGGCGCTGCATACGCCTGCTGGACATTTCCAGGTGCTGCATACGCCTGCTGCAAGTTCCCAGGGGCTACATATGCCTTCTGGTACTGATTCGCGGCTTGTTTCTGCGAAAACACCTTCTGCGGTTGCACATAGGCGTTACCGGGGTTAGCACCCCCGCCCCTAGTGAACACGTCCTTTCCTGCCTTGCTAATATTCTTAACACACATTTTCCCCGTGATTCCGACGTTAGCCTCGTCTTTCTCTTCGTAGTTTCCATCCAGGGAGGCCAAGCTCATCTTGGTATCTCCCTTTGACTTCGGAGCCGCAATTTGTACCGGCGCCCCCTTGTTTTGCGACGATTCCAAATCGTCAAAGCGATTCATTATATGAGCGAAAAATCGCATCATATTCTCCGGACTGACTGTGTAATGGGGTGCCATTACATAATTGATATTCAAGTTAGGATATCACAGTTTAATTTCAGACGCGTTGTCTGAAATTTAAATAAGAG
>CM047589.1:4418256-4506437 GCA_026184515.1 Peronosclerospora sorghi | reverse complement strand
AGAGATTATAAGTTATTATAATCTACCAAGGAAAAGTCGATTCGGTATAAATACCGAATCTTGCAGGTTAACTAATAGTACAGTTAGTTGAATACTTGATATTATTATATTAATTAGTTAGCTACTATACTATTAGCCTCTAAACCACCCATTAAATAAACACTCTTAATTTTGCGTTCTTAGACCAAAGTGAATATTTATATTTACTTTTTGTATAGGATTAGTTGTTATCAACTAATCCTGCCCTAATTGTATTGCGCGCTTCCTCGCAATTACAGTGTAAGCATGTAACAGGATCAGTCCTGTTACAGACTGTCTGATTCGACGAGTCACTGGCCTCAAATGAGCTCATATTCTGTTGAATATTTTTGTCGTCCATCCAATTGCACGTACTACGTCACACGGGTTCCAGATACCACGTACTAACGTGCGATATTCCGATACAATCAGATTGAGCTAGTAATTAGCGTAACAGCGAACAATCATATACCAAACGTAACTTAATTCTCCACTGTACTTATGCGACTTAAAACGTAAGGCAGAAACTCAAACCAACAATCGCGTGATACGAGAATTCAGTGCGTGAAAGCAAATCCGACTGCCACTGCAGTGTACCAAGTAATCCATGTAACAAACTCCAAACAAGCCGCGCACCGTGGCGAGCTTGTCCTCCACTCGAAAGAATCCACACGAGAGTCAATAATCAAATTCGGAAGTGATTTATTAGAATTAAGTTTGCACCTAAAACTAATAATATGCAAATACACAATGTTTTGTACCTAACCTAAAGTTATGTACAATACATCACCTTTTCACTGAAAGTCGCTGAAAACCCAAAATGGCGACGCGAGCTGCAGCGCAAAAAGCGCGCACTTCCAACATTAACACTGATCTGCATGTCAATAGTACTACCACGGACTAGTCTTCAACAGAGCGATGATTCTTGAAGCCAGAATTGTATTTTATGTTTTTGTCAGATAGTTTATCCTTATGTAAAAGCGCTATTTAAAGGGAATTGCTATTTGCACGCCCCCCCCCCAAATATAAGGACCCTAAAAAACAGCAAAAATAATTATTAGATAGGAATGTACTGCTTTTTGTACGGGATATGCGTGGCTCCAAAAGCGTATTAAAGCGGATTATCGCATGTCACATACTTCCTAAACTGGTATCCGATCAAATTATAAAGGTGAAGCGCGATCCATCGATCTGTTTCGAGGGGGCGTTTTGTTTCAACATCACTTCGTATTCAAAGTCTTCAAATCTTGCTGTCATGTGTGCAAGCTCACTCCACGTCTCGGCCCCATCTTTGTCTTCCTTGAGTCGAACCGTGTCTTGTTGCGCGACACCCGCTTCTGATCGCTGTCTCTCTTTCTACCGTTCTCGTTGCTTCTGTTCCCGTTCATGCTGCGCTTGTTTATCCAGTTCTTCTTGAATGAATTTCTGGATATTGGCATTTCTTCGAGCAATTTTCTCCGGTGACAAGTCACGTTCTGTTCGCCACACACTTCATCGTTCCCGTATCACTTTCTGTTGGGCCTCTAATTGCGTTTGTTTTCGTTTCGTCACGTCCATTACCAATGTCACTTGTCGGCCATGCGCTCGTCGTTTCTCAATCTGTTCTGCTTTCCACTGGGCTTGTAACGGGGTTACATTCGAGTTACATTTAGTGTTGGTGTACATAAGTACACCACGGTTGAGGTCAGTATTGACCGGTTTGAAAGGTTCTGAACCTTTCGGTTATTGTAACCAATCAGGGCAGGGGCCCTTGGTGTGGTGGTGTGTCATCCATCCACGTGTCAGTACACAGGTGTGTACACTACATTTTAGCTAGGTACGAATTAGGAATATTCTACTTAGTATTACATATAGTTTATATTAGTTTAAATTAATTTAGGCTAATTACATATTAAATATATTCAGTTTACATTTCACTCTATCTTGCGGACGTGCGACCTCGACCGGTCGCGCGCGCAGTGAGTGTAGTAGGTAAGAGGGAGCCCTCCCTTTACTTACATCCCCTAAAGGGAATACAGCCGTTAGGGCTAAGTAGTAAACCAACCCGGGAATCTTGTCCCCGAGTAGGAGAACTATCCTACTAAGCCCTTTACAAGAGCGGATCGGCTAAGTAGCGGTAGCTACCGCTTTAAGGAAGAGTCTTCCTCTGTGCGCTAGTCGCACCGTGCGTATACGCACCGGCTACATCTGGTAGCACTTGTAGTCAATCCAACACCTGTGTTGGTAGACTAGGCATCCGCTGCAAAGGATGAATCAAGACGATGGGATAGTTTGACCCTCGTCCAGCAGGAAGCCTTTAAAAGGCTGTTACCCTTAACGGGGGAAGATGCATGAATCTCCTAGTGGAGCACGGACTAGAGGCCGTAAAGGCAAGGGTAAATGCCCTCATCGCTCATGAGGCGAGTTGTAGTGGAGGTAATTCCACGGGGGTGCGCCCTCCATTATCGTTCAAAATAAAGGAGTTCACCGGGGAGAAGGGTGACAACCTTTACGTGTGGTTGGGAGAGGTCAAACCGGCCTTCGCCACAGCAAATATGACCGCTGATCACTTGCAAGTGGGACTTGCATTGACCCATCTTACGGGCAAAGACCGTACATGGGCGTTTACGTGTTCGGAGTCAGTCACGGACGTGTTCCCAACATGGAAGGTCCTTAAGCAGAAGGTCATGGACATGTAAGCAACGCCTGATCTGGTTTTCCAGAATCAACTGGCGTTCCTGAGGTGCCGTCAAGGCACTAAGGACCTGGGTATTTATATCCAGGAGCTTAAGACCCTGTTGGCAGAGATGTACGCGAAAGCGTATTCGGACGATGTGTCCATCCCCGTCTTCATGGGAGGCCTGAGCGAAGGGCCAGCACGTTCGGAATTGTTCCGATGCCGACCCCAATCCCTGGGGGAGGCGTTCAAGATGGCGTTCAACGCCGAGAGGAACTTCCGTTTCTCTAAGGTGGGTCCTGATCCCATGGACCTGAGTCAGGTCGAAGCGGAGGAGAAACCTCCCACTAAGAGTCACACTGACTCTTTTTCGCAGAGCTTCGAGGCGGAGCTCTTAGCTATTCTGCAGCGACATGGACCACTAAGATGCTTCCTGTGTGGGAGCATGGATCATCTGAGGAACATATGTCCGAAAAATCCCCAGCGAGACACTCGCTACAAGGGACCAAGGGTGGGGAAAAAGCCCTTGTCCAATCCGTCTGAAAACGACGGCTCCCAGTAGGTGCGGGGCTCCATACTGGGGGACCCCTCAGTGCTGTTAAGCCCCACGGTAGGGTACGACAGCACAAAGCCCCGAGGGAAGCGGTGCTTTCTAGCACCGACTTGGTGTACAAGCCAGGTTTGCTGGTAGTCCTTGCGGACGTGAAAGGCTTTGATGATCCTGGGAGAGTCTTGATAGACTCTGGAGCGTCTGACAATTATGTCAGACGAGCTTCTGTGGAGAAGAGTTGGCTGTATGCCGAGGCCCTAGAGGCACGTTCTCGTGACGTTGTCACGGTCCGTCTTGCGACGGGCGTACAGGTTTCTGTACCCAAGGTCTCTATTGAGCTTAAGCCGAAGTTTGCAGACTTCGACAGCTTAGAACGTTGCCTAGTACTGAATTTGGACTCGAGGTATGACCTCATTCTGGGCATGAAGTGGCTGGAACGCCACGAGCCATGGATAGACTGGAAGTCTAAGTCCATTGGCTCAACGCACCCGCGGTCGGGTGAAGCATTGGCGAGTCATGAACCCACCTTTGCTCGATCGCAAAAGCGATTCTGGCGTGAGATGCCAGAGATTGGAATTATCATTCCCAATGGCTTTAAGAAGGGGTTCCTTAACGAGGGGGATTCGGCGGTTAATCCCAACGCCGTGAATGGAGAGACTGGTGAGTTGCCAGTGGCAAAGGTGGATTCCTCTTAGGTAACTCCAGTGGTAGGGGTAGAGACCCCTGTGGTTAAGCGCGAGGCGCTTCCAAGCAAAGAGACCCGTAGTTCGTCTCTTTTGCACGTCGGAAATGATTCCGACTACGCCGTTATAGGTGAGACCGGCGAGTCACCGGTGGTAGAGGTAGAGACCTCTGTAGATAGGCGCGTGGCGCTTCCAATAGATGGGGCAATTGACTCCCCCCATCTGGGTCTCGGAATGAGTCCTGAGGCCAGTAGTCAGCAGTCCTATCGGATGCTGAATAGTGTGACAGGTATTGTCACAGAAGGCGTAATCCTGGATCGGTTGCCTGGGGTAGGCGAACTGTGTCGTTGGAGGAGATGTCCTTCAACGAGTTTGAGACTGCTTTGAAAGCAGATGAAATCGACGAGGTCGTCGTGTTGCATCCGGAAGAGGAGTTGAACTCCTCATCCACGATGGACGAGTCAGTTTTGGTGCAAACCAAACAGGCATTGAATGCCCGAAGCGTCCTCAATATCCTCGCAGATCCTGAGGCCCTTACCATTCCTTATTAAAGGAATTTGGAGATGTCATTAGTGACAACCCACCGATGGGGTTACCACCAGATCGGGGAGTCCGACATGAAATTTATTTGGTTCCTGGAACCAAATACTGCGTCACTAGGCAGTGGCCTCTCCCCAAGGAGCAATACGACGTTATCGACGCATTCTTCAAGGGGAAAGAAGAGGCAGGGATGGTACGGGAGATCAAGTCTCCTCAATCATCTCCCACCTTTTGTGTTCGTAAACCGAACGGAAAGTGACGCATTGTGCATGCGTACAACAAGCTGAACGCAGCAACTGTGCCCATGCAGACTCCGATTCCTCGGAAGGATGTCATCCAGAACAATATAGCGGGCTGTACTGTGTACAGTGCCTTAGATCTGGTGGACGGGTATTATCAGGTGCTCAAGCGAGCGTCCGATATTCCGCTTACAGCGGTTAGCACGCCTAGTGGGATGCTGTGGGAGTGTATTGTTATGTCACAAAGGCTTTCAAATGCATCAGCGACTTTCAATCGCTTGGTGACTCAACTCTTACGCCCTCATAGGAAGTACGCTCAGACGTACTTCGACGATATATTCGTTCATAGTCGTGCGGAAGGCGACTCGTCTGATGTTCAGACACATCTGATACACCTTCGAGCAGTGCTCGAATGTATGCGAGAGCATAAGTTATATGCGAACGCATCCAAGTGTATCTTTGGTGCTGAGGAAATTCCTTTCCTCGGATGCTTCATCGGTAAGGATGGAGTGCGGGCGGATCCCGCGAAGGTGAAAGCCATTGTGGAGTGGCCTTCGCCTGTAAATCTTAGAGATTTACGGAAGTGGCTAGGATTAGCCAATTATCTACACAAGTACAGCGAGAACTACGCTAAAAAAAAAAAAATGGCGAAGCCATTAACTGATCTTCTTAAGAAGGACGTTGATTGGTGTTGGGAAACCGAACACCAAAACGCTTTTGAAGCGGTTAAGGGGAGCTTGTTGAAAGCCCCCGTTCTTGCTCTCCTAGACTCTGGGAAAACTTTTAGCGTCGTCTGCTACGCCTCCGATTTCGCAATCGGATGTGCTTTGTTACAAGCAGACGATGCAGGAAGGGAACGCGTAATTGCGTTTGAGTCTAGGCAGCTTAAAGCTGCGGAACGGAATTATCCCGTTCATGACAAGGAGCTACTTGCAATGAAGTATGCTCTTGTCAAATTTAGGGTTCACCTACTCGGCTCAAAGCCGTTCGTGGTTTATACTGACCACGCGTCCTTACGGACAGCGACAAAGTCGCCTCATCTCTCGCAACGGATGGCCTGTTGGCTCTCCTTCTTTCCGGAGTACAACTTTGAGGTTGAGTATAAACCTGGCAAGCAGAACGTGCTTGCAGACGCGTTGTCGCGTCGTCCCGATTACGAGCTCGCTCACGCGACATTCGTCACCACATCTGTGGTGGATCTCATACGCCAGGCGTATGAGAAAGACCCCCAGTGTACGGCGCTAATCAATGCGTTAGGTGAAAAGGGTCTTGGCTCGTCTGAGCTAACCCTGTCAAGTCGAGCTAAAGCTCGTTTACACCGTTACAGGTACTGTGACGGTCTGCTATTTTATAGCACGAGCGCGGAGGACACTCCGCGGGTGGTAGTTCCTCATGATGAGGAACTGAAGTATAGAGTCCTCTTTGAGGCACATGACGCCCCTACCAGGGGTCATTTAGGTCGAGATAAGATCTACAGAGCTTTAAGCGCTTTATATTGGTGGCCCAACATGTATAAGTGGGTCGGTGCGTATATACGCACCTGTGAGACATGTCAGAGGGTTAAATCCTCTACAAGTTCAGCTGCGCCTTTGTCGAGCTTATCGGTTCCAACGGAGTGTTGGAAATCCATTAGCATGGATTTTATCTTCGGTTTTCCGAAGGATAAGGCCGGTAACACCGGCATATTGGTCTTTGTAGACCGATTGAGCAAGATGGCTCACCTGGAAGCGGTGCCAGAGTCCATAAATGGACAAGGAACAGAGAAAGTGTTCCTAGACCGTGTCTTTCGACAGCACGGTCTACCCGATTCCGTTGTGTCGGATCGGGATCCCCGTTTTACGGGACAGTTCTGGGGAGCGTTGTTTAAGGTGCTAGTCACCAAGCTCCTCATGTCCACTGCGGATCATCCGCAGACGGACGGTCAGACGGAACGCGTTAATCGCGTTGTGGAGGATATTCTCCGGAGTTTATGTCCGGATTCTCCAAAGAGTTGGAGTGAGATGCTCCCGATGGTTGAATTTGCTATCAACAATTCGGTACATGCATCTACGGGGTTTATATCGTTTTAAGTGAACGGATTAGTGAATCCGAGGGTTCCGTTGACGCCACGTGTGTGTGGCCCAGGGCTTGAGGGGGGGGGGTTCCCCGATGTCATCCCTTTATCTGTGCGAAAGCACATCGATAAGTTTTTATCGACGCGCCTTAGTGTCTTACGACACGTCTGCGATGCCATGGCGGAAAGCCAAGACAAGCAGAAGGAGCAAGCTGACCGCATGGGGCGGCGTAACGAAAAAGTGTACAAAGTAGGAGAAAGTGTTTTATTAAACGCTAAAAATCTTCCTACATATGCAGTTTCCAATGTGTTGAGGAATAAACTGTGCCCCAGGTTTGTGGGGCCCTTTAAGGTATTAGCCCGAAAGGGCTTGTCGTATACCTTAGACATCCCGAAGGCGATGCGTACGCATCCAACCTTCTATGTGGGTATGCTTAAGCCATACCAGAACCCTGAGGCGGGTCCTCTCTCGGAGGAGGGTGAGAAGCCGGATAGCCGAAAGGCGCGACAGGTCGGAACATCTCTGACGGGGTTGAAATACTACCCTGAAGCTCCGCAACGAGAGACCCGAGAGAGTCAAGCCGCCCCTCGATGCGTTCATTCGCACTCCCTTCGTTGCGGAGTCCCTCCTGAGCATCTTGGATGCGACGGCTGTGCAGATCACAGCGCTCGTGGAAGTCACGCCGCAATAGCGCAACCCCCTCCTCCAGTGCTCGATACGGAGGGTACTCCACATTACCATGTGGAACGCCTGATGGCACGACGCCATCACCGGGGTGAGACCCAGTACCTGGTGAAGTGGAAAGGGTATCCACATTCCCAGAGCTCGTGCGAGTACGAGACTCCCCTGAGGCAGGATTGCCGTGACGTCGTTGACTCTTTTGAGCGGTTGAATCCCACTGAGAGTCAACGACCGAAGGGGATGAAGAAGTCCCTTCACTCCCAGTAGCTGGGAGTACGCCGGAGGCAGATGCTGTGCTTGCATTGCTCTCCGGCACCACATAGAGAGCAGAGAGCGTATAATAGGAAGCAGGTAATTGTCCTTGCTCTTTGGCCTGAGCATAGGCCAAGCGTAGCGCCCTCTCGACCCGAACGTCGTGTTCGGAAAAGCTGTTGTACAGCGCATCGAAACTGGGGAGGCGTTTCTCCCCTTCAGCCCAGGCGCGGAACGCCTGTTCTGCGTCTTAGACGATTTCGTCCCTCAAGAGAACAATGGGAATCTCGAGGATGATATCCACGAGGACACCGCGTGCCTGCTTCCCGAGGCGCGTCCGGTAGGACTTAACGGAATAATGTTTGGGCGTTAATAGTCGGGCCCGGAGTTGGTTCCGATGCGCAATCTTACGCGGCAGTATAGCCGATGGAACAGGGGTATAGGAGGCTAGACCCCTCTTGACCGCGATCTAAGCCCTCTTTTGAGGGTCTCGAGGTCCCTTTCGTGCCCGTCCGGCACGTCGGGCCTCTTGAACCAAGGAAGGTTCATTGGTGGTGGTTGCCTGTGGCAACCTGGAGGTATCACCCCTAGCGGGTAACGGTGGCGCACGAGTTAGTGCGTTTTCCCCGCGTGTGGGGATTGGGTTGGATGACCGACAGCGCCGTTCGGCGCTTTCAGCATGGCCAGCCGTTGGGGAGATCTCCCCAAGGGAATCCACTTCCGAGTTGTCGGAATAGTTTGCGTCCATAGCACCGCTGAAGGTGTACAATGGACAGCCAGAGGTACTGGCGTTGGACTTCTCGAACAAGATTTCGATTATTGCGTAAGCAGTAGTCTTGATGGGGGAGGATGTAACGGGGTTACATTCGAGTTACATTTAGTGTTGGTGTACATAAGTACACCACGGTTGAGGTCAGTATTGACCGGTTTGAAAGGTTCTGAACCTTTCGGTTATTGTAACCAATCAGGGCAGGGGCCCTTGGTGTGGTGGTGTGTCATCCATCCACGTGTCAGTACACAGGTGTGTACACTACATTTTAGCTAGGTACGAATTAGGAATATTCTACTTAGTATTACATATAGTTTATATTAGTTTAAACTAATTTAGGCTAATTATATATTAAATATATTCAGTTTACATTCACTCAATTTTGCGGACGTGCGACCTCTACCGGTCGCGCGCGCAGTGAGTGTCGTAGGTAAGAAGGAGCCCTCCCTTTACTTACATCCCGTAAAGGGAATACAGCCGTTAAGGCTACCTAGTAAACCAACCCGGGAATCTTGACCCCGAGTAGGAGAAATCTCCTACTAAGCCCTTTACAAGGGCGTATCGGCTAAGTAGCGGTAGCTACCGCTTTAAGGAAGAGTCTTCCTCTGTGCGCTAGTCGCACCGTGCGTATACGCACCAGCTACAGGGCTTCTCGTTCCTTTTTCCTTGCCACTTCTTGAGCTTTCACTTCTTGTTGCTGCTGTCGCTTGAGTTTTTGCTGCTGTTTCGCAGCCGCTAAAATTTTCGCTTGTTATATTTTCTGCTCTCTGTTATAATTCCGTTTCTTAAGATTCTATCAGTCCATGATTCAAGAAACGCGACATCGTGGTTGCAACTATGTTTTTTTCCAATGGGCTCGATGTCGAGGGATCATGACCTCGATCTTGTGGCGCTTGTGTCGCATGCAAAGATGAGAAAATTGTTTATGTGCTGAAGAAAGTGCTTCCAACGCTCAACAGCTTCCTGAGAAGCCAGAATCACTTTTGCTGTTTCTCCAGTATCCTAAAGTACTTCAACTGTGGTTCGTATATACGCACGGTATCTAATCCCCTTTCATTATTATCACCATATATAATTATCGCTTGAGTAATATTCCTATTTGTATTGTTGATAGTTTTTGTAATTATTTTTGCTGTTTTTAGGGTCCTTATATTTGGGGGGGCGTGCAAATAGCAATTTTGGGGCGTGCAAATAGCAATTCCCCTATTTATATAGTCGAATTCAATTAGGTCCGATTTATAGTACAGTTGGAATTCGATTAGGTACGGCCTCAGCAGGCGGACAGACAGACGGTTTTATATTATAGAAGTAAAGCAAATTTGTAAATATTTTTGCCTCACCAAACACACTTCGAATCGAATTCTATTACATATATAGATATATAGATCGTAGTGTATACATTTTGTGAACATAGTCGGTCTCTGTGGAAGTTTCTCCTATCATTAGGTAAGACTAGTTTAGGTAGCAATTTGCATTTCGTCTATTCGTAGCATACTTAGTGCATTCGTACTTGGTTCTGAGTACACACTTCATTGTAACGTATAGAACATGTATACTATACACAGATGGAAGTTTACCATAAGTTCAACATCTGTTACATAATTTCATGTTAGCTAGTTAATCACTCTTCTCACTATACATCCCGTTGATTACGTCCCGGTTTCGGACATCCTCTTCTTCTCTTTACGAACTGTTTGCTGATACCTTTCTCACCGCCATCGTGTGTTTGAGTGTGGAGATATCACGTGTGATTACTTTTCGTTTTATATTGGATTCACTATTGGATATTTACAATCCAAGGTTTCGACTACATCTAAAGCCATGCATTCGAGTGCTATTAAACATAAAACTCTGCTTAATAAAGGTTTGTACATTGTTAATCGTCGTCAGCTAGCGAGCAGCCGATCTCGATCACCTTACGTCATGTCACGCGATGGTTCTCATGGTATCCGTCCGTTATTTGGTTTGCTCAATGAAAAGTGCTTCAAACAGTTCCGACACGAGATGTGGCCCGGCACCATCAACTCGTAGGCGGTCGTTATCATACTCAGCAAGCGCTCTGGTTGTAGATTTACTTTCTGTCGACCTTAAACTTTCGGGCTGCTGTACCGACCTTCCTATCCTCCGCCGCCACTTTCGCTTTGTAGCGAGGGTAAACTGCGTCTCATTGCTTCAAATCCAGTTCGAGAATGGACAGGGGTTGTCACTGGAAAGCTGATCGTGCGTGCGCCCACCTCCCTAACTTTTAAGGCACTGAAAGAAGTTTAGAAAGCTTATCATCTGGTGCGCTGATTTGTGTCTCTTTACCCCCACTCGACATTCTAGAAAGCGACGAGCACTCCTGATCGACAGCGGTAGAGAGTCTAGAGAATCAACTAACTTCAAATAGTACCGTGTTGCTTTTAAAGGGGGGTGATAGTCGTTGCTAAATACAGTTGGAGGGAGTAGGTTTAAAGTACAAGTTTAAAGAGACATCGTGCGACTCGTTTTGCAATAGCAATGGCTGGGTGAGTTACTGAGCGCCCCAGTATGTTTGATATTGTAGCCCACAACCTTACTTCGCTAGCACTTCCTAGGTCAACTTTGGCTTGTTGAGTTAGCTAGTGTTTTACCATGTCGAAAAATCGATATATCCGCAAACGTGTCCGTCTCCACGTAACAGTAATCTCCACAATATAAGACGTAAATGTAAGATTAACAATGTATCACTTGGTCATCTTCCCTTGGTACACGCAGCGTAAGCGTGAGGACCTACAGAAACACTCGAAGCAAGAAGTCCAGTTGGTGTTAGATAAGAAAATGTAAAGTGAATCGATTTGATTAACCTAAATTGGAGTTAATCACAAAATGCAAATTTTGGGCACACCTATTTTCGTAATTTGTGCGATGAGGCTTCACTTGTACTACCTCCGTACTTCAACCCGGCTCTCATTTGTGCCTGCCATCAACATGTAGCTTCCGAGGTTGCCCGTATGTTGAACATGAGGCTTCGTCGACATGTCCTCTATATGACTTTCGATGACTGCTCTTCGTGATAATTATTGGTGCGACGTGCACTCGTGAGCTATTTTCGAGGTACTCACCTTGTTTTGTAATTGTGGCCCAGCGGACAGTGTACAAGAGGTGATACGCGACGGTTTTGCGTGAAACACCCGTGGCGGACGTGAATGCCTAAATGCACCGTTTGATCTCTATCTTGTCAAGTATCAAGAAAACACACCGTTGCACTCTGGCTGATTTGTAGCCAACGGGCACGCCTGTGCACCTCGTAATAATGGCTGCGCTGGGAAGCGAGCCTTTTCTTTAAAGCTGGCAAGCCTAGCGCTGAGACGCAAGCCGGAAACTGCGCTTGAATGTTTCCACAAGGACATCACTTTCCATTTTTTTTCCGTTCGGTTCTTTTATATAAGAGATTCAATTGCATCGAATCAGTTCATGGATGAATGATTAGGTACGCCATAAATTGCTTTGTCCTCTTGAGTTACACCAATCATACCAGTGAGGATGCGTTAGAGCTCGTGACAGGCTTTGAAGTTAACAAACTGTGTACTAAACATCGAACTTTTGTCCCTCGGATCATCGCTCGCATTGTGGAAGTGTGTGAGACCTCACGAAAAGTTGCTCCATTTTGCAAGCGTTTCAGTCTTTAAAAATCCGCTACGAGGGAACTAGCCTGGAGCGCGTTGAAAATCAAGTTTTTGACTGATTAGATGTTTGTCTTCAAATTATGACCATGGATGGAACTGTAAGAGTAGTTTAGGTAGTACTACTCTAGCACAAAACAAAAAAGGAACGATGCCTCAACGGCCAGGAAAGTAAACAGCCGGGAGTGTTCCATTTGCTACAGCAAGATGGTGCCAACTTATCCTTAAGTGAAGCTGAGTTTGACCATCCGGCAAGCTTGAATCATCTACATACTCCAGACGATCCAATAAGAAAAGGTGTCGTCTATCTACACGACGAGAGACTCAGGATGGAAGGTAATTTCTTTAAAATTGTTAAGGGCTGAATGGCCACACTCGGTAATTGGATAGAATCTGGTCGGGAAACTTTTTCCGATCTTTGGGTTGACTTGCGAATGAAATTTTGCATGGTTCCTACCATGTCTTGCGCTTCTGAGGCATAGTTGCGGGTTCAAACCAAGAATGGTGGTAAGGTGTCGCGTCTTCCCGACGTTTACTCACGCTGTAAGTCGATGCATAAACATGTGACTCACCTACATGATCGCAAACAGTTGCTTGCCCGTCGACCCTGCGCCGCAACAACCTAACATCCTATACCAGTGAATGTAGGTAAAATGTCCAGCATGAAACTTAAATGTTTGGCGTTTCACTTACTCGCTCAGCTCATTCATTCATTTAGGTGGAGCGCTTCATTCGCGCTATAAAACAGCCCTTTGAGGGCCTCAGTGCAAAAAATCTAGGACACGAGGACCTGTAACGTGGCGCACATAATATTGGTATTGTGGTCTAAGAATGACAATAACGATTCGATCGATACCAGAAAGCACTTCAGTCACCCCTTTACTCGAAAGGTAGTGTGGTACATCTACAGGATCAAAATGCAATCAATGCGTCTCGGTGAATGGATTTCCAACGACTCGAATCTAATATATCAACTAGAGGGATTCCTCAAAAAAGATTTCAACTTGTAAGACAACCTAATCTTATGTGCGCCACAGCACCATAGTCGATTACGCATGGCCTGGTTCTGCGC
Source organism: Peronosclerospora sorghi (assembly GCA_026184515.1). Taxonomy (NCBI): domain Eukaryota; phylum Oomycota; class Peronosporomycetes; order Peronosporales; family Peronosporaceae; genus Peronosclerospora; species Peronosclerospora sorghi. The sequence continues at coordinate 4,493,279 of CM047589.1, read as the reverse complement.
TGACCCGCAACCGCCCCTTTCTCTTGCCAAATCTTGGTGGTGCGTTACACAAACATCACCCAAGTGCAACCTAGAGTGAAGGTGTGCAATTGCTGCAGACTCCAGAGACGAAATCAGTTTGGGAGAATCGGTCGAAGGGAGGACACGCTGGCGATCCAACTCACTCCTCTTTCTAGAAAATCCTGCGGACTCGTCGTGGTCCTTTTTTTGTTTTTCTTGGTGGCTAGACACCTTTGTAGTTCGTGCGCGTTTTTCTCCAAAACATCCCAAAGGCCTTCCTGTGTTGTTGGCACTGTCCGAATAAATCATTCGCGTGCACTAGGTCCAACCCCTTGTCATCAGACAACGATGCCCTCGAACACCTGTCGTACGAAACCAGTGCTTGCTCTAGGCTCTATAGCTTCCGTTGATATGCAAGGACAGGGGTGCCCCTAAATAAATTATGTATGCCCAACACATTAATAACTTTACACTCGACTTGCACATGTGATGATGATAAACAAATACTATAGTGTCGCGCACTAGCGAAGGAATCATTGACTACTACGTCGAAGGCGCTGGACCTTGGATATTTTTCAGAGTATTAGTTTGCTTCCCGTTTCTTCATGAGGTTCTTCCGAAGGATTCGTTCTCGTAGTGGTTCCTTGCATGTACGAGCATTCGATGACGGGGCAAAGACTAATCAAGAGGCCTCCCCCCCCCCTCCTCCTCCCTCTCCTCGAGACTCTGCCACGTCTTGCTCTCGGCAGCTACTATCTATCGACTTTAAAGAATAAGGGTACACTCAAACCGTCGTGACCGCTAGGTGTCTGTCTCCCTACTGTATACGTAAGTATGTACCTATCGTGTAGCCGCCAAAAAATCCACATCCGAAACCCGGCTCGTCTCGCTTGTCTTCCGACCTTAATCACGACCCTCTGTAGCGTGTCTACGTATGTGTCCACCAAACGCCGAGTCAGATTTCGTCGACGCAACTCTAGCGAAACGGTGCGAGAGACGGTCCGCTCCTCCTCCTTATATTTATTTCCCTACCACCCCCCCCCGCTACGCTCGCTCGTGTCGATTACTCTGCAATTTGCACGCTCGAGCGCAAGCAACACGTCCACACTCGCATCCACTCACACGTAGATGAAACCTCTATCCACCACGAAGCGCCCGGCGTCCACGCGTCCCACCCGGCCGCTCGCCGTCCCCACGCGCAAGCTCCGCAAATCCTGTTCCTTGTCCACGTGCACGAGTCCACCCGGCACGTGCATGCACTGCACGTGCGACGGACGCTGTGGCCGGCACGCGAGCGGACGCTGTGGCGGCCGCCGCGAAGGCTCGGGACGCGGCTGCAAGCGCGACGGCTGTACACGCGACGACCAGTGTCTCCATAGCAACCGCGCCACGTGCTGCTACTGCCGGAACCTCGTGTCGTCCTCGGGTCGCGCCGCGAAGCGGCCGCGCGAGACGACCCTCGAGCCATTGACGCACGTTCCGACCGTCTACACGCGCCATGGGCACGCGCTGCTGCCACCGAGCGACGACGTGCTCGAAGCCGAGCTCCAGGCGTTTCTCCAAGACGCGAATCTCGGCGACGAGCTCGCGCTGTGCGAGTACCACGAGTGGACGTCGCGTCGGCACTATTGCAACTTGATTGTCCGCGTCTGTGGCATGCAGTTTAATTTGCACAAACACCCCGTGCTCTTTGAGAGCGGCCTCTTGCATCGCATGACGCACGCACGGATCAAGACCGAGATCAATACGTGGACGGGCGTCGTGCCCGTGCTCGAGCTCGCGGCGTTTCCAGGCGGCGCCGACATGTTTGAGACCGTGGCCATCTATTGCTACACGGGCGAAATTACCTTTACGGGCGCGACGTTTGCCCGCTTGCACTGTGCGATTGCGTTTTTGGAGCTGCGGGACGAGATTCGACAGAGTGCGCAGCGTTTTCTCGCGCGTCACGTGCGGCATCCGACCAAACGCGTCGCGCGCTTGGTGCAGCTCCTGCGCGATGCGCACGCGCTCGCCGAGGCGCAACGGGATCACGACGCGTTCGATGCCGCGTGCGCGACGCTGATGGAACATTGCATGGCGGCGTTAGTCGACGAGACCGAGACGACGTTGGATACGGACGCCATGCGCGAGATCTCGACGCTCCCTCGTGCTTTGCTCGTCGAGTTTACACAGCGCGCGATGGCCTCGTCGACGACCGAAACGATCGGTCCCGAACTCGTGGAAGAAGAAGCAGAGCACGCGGCATTCCACGAGGAGGAAAACTCGCCCACGCGCTCGAGTGCCAGCCCGTTCAGCCACGACGTCCCCGAGCCATGTGGCCAAATGCTGCACGTGGATGCGCTCGAGAGTGCGCGGATCAAGGCGGACGACGTGACACTCGGCGACGACGAGCTCGTGGATCTCACGCTGCTCGTCCCAAACGACCCGCTCGAGCGCATGAAGGCCCCAATCGACGACGACCGGTCGCCGTCCTCGACGTCTTCCGTCGATGCCGCCATGTTTGCCAGCCCCGAGAGCTGCTTTGGCTTTGGCGTCTTCACGTGCACGCTCGCGGAAACGTTTGTCATCTAAGTCCTACTGTGTCCCTCAAGATCCATCATATCATACACGTAAGGGCCTCCTCCGTCCCCCCTACCGAACGTTAAGATGAAAGAGTGTCTCTCCTTCTCGCCCGCGCTCTTGTCGAGATCACTCTCGAGTCCTTGGGCTTGAATCCAGTCCAGCGGAAAGCGACGGTCGATCCGTCTCGTCCCGACGGCTTCATCGGGCCACGAACCAACGTCTCGGTCACGCGACAGCGTGGGCCCGAACTTGCTTCTCAGCATCTCGAGATGATTCCCTGCGCTCGGCTTCCACGTGTCGCTCGTGAGTGTCACATGGGATGATGACGCTTGACGGCCGAAACCAACGAGTCGACTCGGGCCATGTACTACTTACTTACTGGGGGCGGAAACTTTAGGAGATTTCGATGTGTAGGAGGAAGTTGGAACGGCGTGCGTGGCCCCATTTGTGTGAGTTTTTGCGCCGTTAGTGCAACCCCATTGGCTGAAAAAGGGGGCATCGATTTTAGATACATCTAGCTGGACGGTTCCTTTCAAGGTGCATATTTTGGTATGACGGGATCGTAAAGGTCATGTTACATACTAAGCTTTTCCATGTTATCCCCTTTAAGGCAACTCCGCTGAAACTTACGCGGCGCGTCGACCTTTGCGCACTAGCCAACATCCTCGTACGATCCTACCCGGTCCAAAGTGATCAGACCAGGCCGTTCAAGTGTTGCAAGGACGCGCGATTCCTGTGGCACTACGCGGCGCATCAATTGGTATTTCGCGACTTTTCGATGAAATCATGGTGTGGTGTACGAGACTTACGTTAGGTACACCAACTTACATATATGCATAGGATTAGTTTAAGTCTTACTCTTAATACTAATAAAATCACTTTGAATTTTGACTTATCTCGCGCAAGGGCACGAGTGGAGTGGAGTACGCTGTTTTGTCGGCTAGAAGTTTCTCTGTTTCGTGGAGTGTAGAGTTTGTTACGGTCACGTTTCGAATAAAGTGGATGGACAAGTGGATATAACGTGGATAATAAAGTTGCTTTACGTTTTATTACTGCTGTTACACTTTTCTGCTTTCGTCTTGTTGTGGAACTAAGCGCATAAGTACTCTAAAGGGAGCTGGAACGTGCACGCTTAAGTACGTCCCGACGAAGATGAATGATAGCGAACATCAAGATCTCACAAAGTGAAAATAAGGTTACGTTTAGTTTTTATCAGGTTATGAGCCTAAGGCTGGCTTGATTATCTCGTTTATTTTTCTTGATATTACGAGTGTGTTTTCTTGGATTGTTAAGTTTTGTCACATGGAACTAGTGAAAAGTCCCCTTGATGCAAGGGCTAGTGGAGTGACCATTGATATTTGACTATTAGTTTACTTTAAGATGAGTGATTATGATGATGATGAGGTGCCGACCTCAAGTGATGCATTGAATGCAATTATGCAAGGTCTTAAGGACATCTCTGTGCGCTTGACTGCCGTGGAAGAATGCTAGGGCAAGCGATCCGTTGGTAGTGTCCCGTCCGGGTCGAGGAAGGGCTCCCCGGTACGTTTAAAAGACACGGAGATTCGCGATAACCCGCGAAACTACCGTCCGTTCGGCCACAGATGACTCTGCACGACCTGGACAAAGACGAAGGGGTGTAAGTTGGTGCAAGGACACGCCCGAATGTGAATGCGGCACCACGTGAGGCACCGGTCGGAGTGCCGGGTGCAGGCGGTATGAATATTCCTCCAGAACAGATGCATGTGCCGAAGTTCGGTCATGCAGCACATAAAATCCCTAAACTGTCAGTGGAAAGTTTTCGGGGAAGGATATATACCCAGGACTAGGTGCCGGGTTTAAGCAGTGGGCCTACCTATTCATGGAGGCTATCAAGATTGGAGAGCTAACATATGGATTCAATTGGACCGAGCGACTAAAGGTGAACAAGATCGGCGAACATTTAGAGGGCACGGCCGCGGAATATTTCCGCTCAAACATTTGCTCGCGGTGGCAAATGTTCCCGCAATTACATTGCGTTTTGGAGCAGATGTGATTGGGATTTAAGGTGAATATATCCCACCACTAAGCTGCTATGCGGTTCGCCGCGGAGAAGGAAGCCAAGAAAAGCTGTACACAACACTACCTCAACCAGTAGCTCTGGACCATGAGAGCGGGTCGAGTAAAAAGCTAATTGTTAAAATCATAGTCAAGTTTGTCACGCCTAAAATGAAAATTATGCTAATGGACAGGTATGATCCTGCTAGGCAGGACTACCTGTGCCACGCTCAAGAGCTCATTAGATGGGATCAAGAGCTGTAAGACGATGCATTTAAGAGCAGGGCCCCCGCCAGGATGCAAGCGCATGCAGTCACCCCAAGTGTAAACAGGCGGGGGTGCTATACCTGTAGAGATGAAGGGCATATACCGACGCTAAGGTGATGGGAACCACAACGAAAGGCAAAACAAAAATCCATGCGACGGATGGTCAAAGAAGGTTGTGCTGTTAACAATGGAATCCAGCCTAAGTGAAGGAACAAGCACGTGTGGAAATGAAAGAATGATGAAAATACATGGAATATCGACAGTGGAGCTAGTATAAACCTAGTGTCGAACGATAATTAATTGGAAGACGCCAGAGAGTGTGTACAAGCCACACGTTTGCGCTTCCGGACGGCGGTATGCTTTAAAGCTACCAAAGTCGGGAAAATCACATTGCGGACGTGCGGTGAGTTTTCAACGGTCATTGTCCTGACCGAAGTATACTACGCGCCAAAATTGGCGAAAGATCTAATTTCGCTTGGAAGGCTGCGCGAAAGGGGCACCATCGCCACGATGGTCATTAAGTGCAATAGATATTATAAGCAAAAGATCGTTTTACATAAAGACATACTGATCGGTGTTTGTGACTAGTTTAACGATGGATTAGAAAAGCTACAACAAAAAATGGTTTCGCGGGCATGGTGTAAGCATTGTGTCGGAAGACGTCGCTACCGGCGTCCACACTGGAAGCTTACACCATTTTCATCTGCGTTTGGGTCACCTGGCCTATGATACCGTCGAAATACAGGCCAGGGGCACCAGGTCAGGCATAGTCCTCACGGATACAAATCGAGCAACTTGCCTAACCTGTGCTGAGGGCAAAGCAACTCAAGGCCCAACCAAAAGCGGATTTCGGCTTGAACTAGCCGATTGAAAAAATTTGAGGAGTGATATTCAGTGACCTAAAGGGTGCCAGCACTCCTCGATAAAAGCGTAGAAATATATTTTTAACTGTCTTTGTGGATCATTTTTCAAGTTACGTACGCGTGTTTGCTGCACGCCCCAAGGACAGGGCGGCCAAGAAGTTCGGACACTTCCTGGTGTGGTCTGAAAATGAGTTTTCGTGCCGTGTACACGTTCTGCGCACGGACGGCGGTGGCGAATACCAGAACATAGATCTGTTCTGCAGACTGGTATTCGCCGCTATATCACTGAAGCTGGAAATACTGCTTCGAATGGGAAATCGGAGCGGATGAACCGGATTATCTTTAATATGGTCCGGTGTATGATATTCGGATCAGGAATTCCGTTGGTGTTTTGCTCGGAGGCGGCTGAGTATGCTGCGTTCATACTCAACCGCACTCCGACAAAGTCTAATCAATATAGCCTATTGACGTATTGACAGGAAAAGAGACCGGTGCTCAACGATATAGTGGTTTTTGGATCACCGTGCATGGTTTGGAGTGACCCGAAGAAGAAAACACTTGCACGACAAGCTGAGCGCGCATTGATTCTGGGAAGGGATAATGAGACGAAGGGCTACAAGGTACTACTGTTAACGGATCGAGTAGTCACGGTGACGAGACATATCACCGCGATCGAGACACTCAGTGGAGAAGCGAGCAGCAAGATCGCAAGAAGTTTGGAAGATGAATCCGAAGGTGACCTGGAGGAACGTGTAAAATTGTGCTCGCAGAAAGAGATGAAAAAAGGGCGCATTTCGAGCGCAAAAGTGATAAATCAAGTGACCCGAATGAGTTGAGGAATTGTGTGAAAACAACAGGACAAAGTACGCGCAAGTCAAGTAGGAAGAAGAAAAAACACCAAAGGCCAAGGAATTCGAAAAAAACATGGCAGCGGAAGGCAGTCTCAAGCGACATCATTTCGAACGATATTGGGGCAACCATTGAAACAGATGATCATTGAAAAGAACAAGGTGGTGAAAGTGCGCTATGCGCATTTGCTGTGTGTGAAACGAAGGTCCAAACGGATTTTACGTTGATAATGGAGCCTGACGCTAAAAGTTTCAGGAAGGAGCATGCAGGTGCTCATAGTAAGATGTGGAGAAGTGCAGAAATGGAGGAGCTCAAGTCGCTTGCAGATTTAAACACATGGGCAGTAGTGCGTCGCCCGCAAAACAAGGTACCTCTCCCGACTACATTGGGTACAAGACCAAAGTGAATACAAATCGGTCGGTGGAGAGGTAAAAGGCGAGGCTTGTCGCCAGGGGCGACAATCAAGTTTATGGAGATGAATATATTTTACCTTTTCGACAGTGATGGAATTGAATAATGTGAAACTTATACTGGTATTAGCGCAAATTTGGGGGGGGGGGGCTGCGCTCCATGGAGAGGTGCCGACCGCTTATCCCAAGGCCAAGGTAGAAGACAATGTGAAAATAAATTTGCAAATCCCGCAGGGAATGAAGATTGACCAATAACGATTGAAATTTTTTAATGTGGAGTCTCAAAAGAAGCTAGAGCTGAAATTAAGACGGAATTTATATGGACTAAAGAAAGCTGGACGTTTATGGATTGAATGTTTGTGTAAAACCCTGGGAAATTTTGAATTTATGCAGTGCGTTACGGACACATGCATCTTTGTAAAGCATGATGGATTCGACACGATAGTAGTTGGTGCCTATGTCGACGACCTATTGTCACGGGTACCACCGAAGAAATTGTTAAGAAATTTTTTGAAGACACGCAAGCGCTGGAACTGAAGGACTTCTGCAACGTGGCGAAGTTCCTAGGCATGAGGATTGGAGGAAATCCAAGGAATGGTTACATGCTGGATCAAAAAGCCACAATTCTTGAACTTTTGAGTGCACACAAGTTGACGAAGATAAACCCGACCAAGACGCTGGTACAGTATTGGGTGATGTAATAAATTTTGGCTAAACGTTAGCAGTAAATTCCAAGCCGAACGTGCCGTGCATCGGAAGTTTCCAGTCCCTCGTCGGGAGCTCATTGTGGATATCGCGGTGCACGCGCCCGGATGTCTCGTTTGCGGTGCACCGTTCCACCAGAAGAACGCATGCCCCGACGATTGGTGACTACATGGCAGCCAAACGAATCCTCAAGTATCTCAAGGGCATCAGTGATTTGAAGGTGCAATTAAAACACGATGAACAGTTGCCGATGACAATACGAGTTACGTGTTTCAGTGACGCGGATTTCGCTGCAGACAGGATGGATCGGAAGAGCGTTTCCGCGATGATCGTTTTCGTAAATGGAACTGTGGTTAACTGTCCATGCAAAAACAAACCACAGTAGTACTCTCGACGGCCGAAGCAGAGTTCGTCGCAGCTTGGATGACCGGTCGTGAGGCGCTGGGTTTGAAAAAATTACTATCGGAAATTGGTTTACTCGTGAAGACACCCCTGGTTTTGAAGATGGACAACCAGGAGGAGATAAAACAAGTCGGAAGTGAGGCTAGTGCGGCCAGCGCCAAGTGTTGAACTAAAGTATACGTCTTGATTGAAAACGTGACTACACGTGAGTATACAAGTTTACTTTGGACCACGTTTTATGCTTTATTTAAAGTATATATTGTTTTTTCGACCAATCAGATGCAAGTGTGACGGCCATCTCGCGACTGTTAAGATGCATATCAGGAGACTCTCAAGTTGCATATCAGTGAGACTTAACACTTAGGTTACTTTACATAATACACTTTTACTTTTACTATACAAGTGCCACGTGCACTTAGTGACTGGACGGTCTCCTGGCAATAGCGCGCCGGAGTAAAAGACACAAGCAGGACTCTAATCGGTCCGCTAGATACGCATACTGTGGTGAAGTGGCTGAAATTTATAGCAGAGTGTATACGGAAGGTATATTTCAAAAGGAGTATACGGTGTTGTGAACGGCCAGAAAGTTTTTCGGTATTGAAGCCAGTTCAGAAGTAACCAAGAAGTAACAAGGTGAAAAGATATTAGAGGTAGATAGAGATCTTCCCAATGCTTATAATATAATCGAATTTTCCCCCTTAGCGACTAGTCGTTTTTAAACCAACCAACTTTTTTGACCTATACAAAAACTAAGTCTAAGTGCATCCCGAAGAACCCTTTAAGTGAACGCGTGCTGAGGCGTAATAAAGGTCCTTTGCGGTGCCCTAAGTTAAAGGGGCAGCCTGAAGTGTTACCAGGAAGTGCCCATTTGCAGTGACTTTGTATTAAGGTTCGGACGTGAGTACCAAGAACCTGGGTAGTATAAGCAAGAGGGGTGTATTCTATCGCCTCCTTGTGTTGTTTTTGAGTGGAAGTCTCGAAAATTTAAGTTCCTTCACGACAACTGGTGCCGCGACCCGGGAACTTACGTCGTCTTAATACAAATTTTATCACAAAATGGCGGTAGTGTCTAATGATGGAAAGAAAGAGCTGGTTTTAAGCTACAGCGCTCTCGGGAGGACACTGAGAGGACATACACTTGCTCTGAGGCCTGCGCACGAATGTCACGGTATCAACGGCATGTGCTGAAGTTACCTGGACACTCACATAGTTGGTTTTCTCTATATGAGATTCGCAAGGTAGCGAGCGCTGCCCCTGATTTTAGAGTAAAGGAGGATCTCATTTCCTTTGGGGGACTAAAAGAGTCGATTGAAGCCATTGAAACGTTGTTTCGAAACTATGGTTATGATTTCGTGCGACGAGAATAGTTTGACAACGCATGTGACTTTAATCTGGAGCGTACCGCTAAAGATATCGGCTTGATGGTTTCGTTATTATTAGCGGAAAACGAGTGGGAAACATCCCTGATGTTTTACCGGAAGGAAGCTACAGATGTCAGTCCACGCTACTATATTGTGGCAGACACCACTCATACGCCGATGAAGGAATCCAAACCACCGGGTATGCAAGAGCTGTGTAAGGATGACGAGATGGAGGACACTGTGGAGTGGAGAGATTCAGATGATCCTCCAGTAAGGAAGAAGTTGGAATTTTCATCGGAGGATGAGGAGATCATGACGCCGCCGAAAACAAAACCAACACAGAAAAAACAGGACCCAGTGGTGGCCAATTTAGTCCAACTGATGCAAGATGGATACTTAAGTTTGGAAGAGTTGACGAAGATTACTGCATCCCTGTCTGCTAGTCGTACGCCGGACACTACAAGAGGGGCGACTAGTGCCACATATCAGCAATCTGCAATGCCACAAAGGGCTGGTCCCAATTCACAACGATCCTCGCGATACAACGTGTCCAGTGGAAGACACAATGCGTGGTCATCATCGGGTCAGCCTGTCACGGCTATCATACAAAATACCGAGATAAAGGCATTTGATGGCAATAGACAGGACGCGGGAAGCGCAAGAGCATGGGTGTCACGATTTCTCCATGTGGCCAACATTTCACGTTGGGATGACGACCAACGGCTAGGAATGTTTGTGGATAGTTTGACGAACACGGCGTCTTGGTGGTATGAACAGTTGGCGGATGCCGTTAAGTATGATTGGAGTGCGGTGATCGATTTATTCCAACGGAAGTTTTGTGTAGATAAGGTATCGCCGCGGGTCATGTACTCAAAACTGACCCAGAAACAAGATGAGCCGGCTACCACATATCTATACCGGCTGAATGCCGCGGCGTTACGAGCGGAAATGGATTTTCGGAACGTCTACAATGCCTCATTGTTGGAAGAGCATATCCAACAATTCTTTGACACGATTCATGATCGTGTCATACTAATGCAATATCAGCATATGACTTTCAACAGTATTGAGGAGTTGGAAAGGGTGCTGACGAAACATTAGGCACGTCTGACCAGTCCCGGAAAGAAGATGACTGCTCGTAAGAGTGCTGAAGTGGTGTATGAAGATGCGCAACCTAGTGTGCACATGATGGGCGGAGAAGTGCACGCTACGCAAAGGTCACGAGCCAATTATGATGACAAAAATGCGCGAGCGAGTACCCATAATAATAATGACGGGGGCGTAATCTGCGAGCACTGCAATCGACGAAGGCACGAGAAGGACAAGTGTTGGAAATTACAGACGTGTGAGCATTGCAAAGCAGTTGGACATGATGTGAAGTATTGTCGCAGGTTCATTGAGGAGATGGCCGAGATGCGGAGCAAGTTGAAGGCTGGAGAAATAACTAAAGATGATGTGGCCGCCCAGTTAAACGCCTAACCCCACAGTGCGTTGCGACCACTGTCGAGAGAAAAGGGGGGGCATTGTTGAACAATATGAAGGCAACACCGCGCTCACCCTTCACGGTAAAAGAAAACAAGAAAAATGATATATTTTGCATGGAAAGATAACTCACTATGGACGAGGATCAAGATAAGAAGAATTCACGAGAAAAAGAAGAGAAACAAGTTACATTTGGAGAAGAAGAACAAAAGAAAAAAGATATGGCAGCGACTACAGAAACAATGGATGTCTCGGCCTACGTCACGTTGGTGGACAAAAGAGAGGAACAGCGAGCAGGGGCGAGTACAAGCGATCAACAAATGACGGAACTGAAATTGTTGAACCGATTACCAGAGTTATTGTATGCCAATGCAGATGGTCCGCCAGAAAGGGATAAGAGTGAGGACTCCCCGGGGGTGATTACTAAATCATTGGACGAACATGGTGGTAACCCCAGTAATAAGGCGCAAGTGGATACCACGGAAGTCACTGTTTGGGAGGATGAGGAATATTTGTCTTCGCATGTATTTGTGATCACTCGGAGTATGGAGAAGCCAACTAATGGAACGCCTCAACCCAAGGAAAATGTTAATGTTGGACAAGGGGCGGAAATAAATGGTGGTTCATACTCTGTGGACGATAATGCTGTTGGATCTAAAGGAAATCAGAACCCAGCAGAAGAGGATGCAGCTGAGATTGAGATGTAGAAGCCTAACAAGAAAAAAGTAAACGGAGAAGATATCAAGATGATAACAAGAAAACGAAAAGAACAAGAGAATGAAGCCCCAAAAGATGTAGCACATCCCTATCACGGACCCATGTTGGTTGTGATGAGTAGAATGCGGACCCGAGTTGGTTGCATTAGGTGGCATAACAAAAAGAAAAGCAGAATACCAAAAAAAGGATACATGTCTAAACAAGTACTGGAAGTTTGTTGGAACATGTGGATAAGTCACGTCGAAATTTAATTTTATTGAAGCAATATGGTTAATTATGACGATGGTAATATGGAGAGGGAGCCTATGAGTGCCCCATGAATCAGTATTAAGATGTGAAATTCGTGTACAACAAAGATCGTACGAAGAGAAACCTGTCAGGGTACTAAAGGTGTGAAGCCTGTACATCCATTGAAAACAACACGGAGAACCGCATGACAAATGAGTTCGTACGAAGAGAAACCTGTCAGGGTGCTAAAGGTGTGAAACCTTTACGGCAACAACAAAGATCGTACGAAGAGACACCTGTCAGGGTACTAAGGGTGTGAAACCTGTACATCCATTGAAAACAACACGGGGAACCGCATGACAAAACAAGGATCGTACGAAGAGAAACCTGTCAGGGTGCTATAGGTGTGAAACCTGTACGGCAACAACAAAGATCGTACGAATAGAAACCTGTCAGGGTACTAAAGGTGTGAAACCTGTACATCCATTGAAAACAAGACGGAGAACCGCATAACAAAACAACGATCGTACGAAGAGAAACCTGTCAGGGTGCTAAAGGTGTGAAACCTGTACGGCAACAATCAAGATCGTACGAAGAGAAACCTGGCGGGGTACTAAAGGTGTGAAATCTGTACATCTATTGTAAAATAAAACGAAGAAAATATGTACACGGAGGACGGTGATAAAAAGAAGGCCAATAATGTGGTGGAAGATAGTGCTAAAAAGGCCCAGATGATGCGAAGAATGCTACAGAGATTGTTCAGGACGGTGCGAAGAGTGCTACCCAATACTCATCCAAGAACGCCACGGAAGCGATAAAAGATGCTCAAGATGGTGCTGATAGTGTCACCGAAGATGCTGAAGAGAGCGAGCAGAAGAAGACGATGGTGTTGTTGAAAAAAGTGATACAAAGGATGCACCTGAAGACGAAAAGGCGAGCGGCGCTAAGGGAAATAACGCTAAGAATACCACGGAGGACGGTGATGAAAAGAATGCCAAGGAAGAAGATTATCAAGAAGTTGATATGGTCATGGAAGGTGATCCAAGGAACTATGGTGAAGGTATGAAGAGTAAGAATCACGAATTTGGAAGAAGGCTATTGATGATGAACTACAAGCGCTGGAATAAAATCAAGTGTGGACTGTGAATTTACGGCCTAAAGAGGCAAGACCCTTGCATACTAAATGGGTCTTCAAGACGAAGACAGATGAAAACGGAAATTTGGAGCGTTTCAAGGCAAGGTTAGTGGCGTGTGGCAATGAACAGCGCTATGGAGTGGACTACGAGCTAACATTTTCGGCGGTGATGGACATGAGTACGGTGAGGTGTATTCTCCCATTGGCAAGAAAGTGGGAAGTGAAGGCATACATGGAGATATCCCGAATGCTTATTTGAAAGCATTAGAGACGGAGCACGACATTTACCTTTACGTACCCAAGGGCATGCAGATTGACGTGGAAAAATTGAGAGGCATGAAGGTACAAGACGAGCAAAGTTTGGTTTTACGATTGAGCAAGACACTGTATGGGCTGAAGCAGGCGGGAAGGTTTTGGAACCGCCTGCTGCATGAAAATTTGATAAGTTTCGGCTATGAACAAAGTATTACGGATGGATGTTTATATTACAAGAAAGTCGGTGTGGATATCGTGGTAGTCGGCGTTTACGTGGTCGACCTGCTAGTGACTAGCACAGACGAGAGTTACGTGGAGAATTTTTTCAATGAACTGAGGGTGGTAGAAGTTAAAAATTTAGGCCAAGTTTCGAAGTTTCTAGGTAGGCGGATTGAGTATGATGCAAGGTGCGGATATTTGCTGGATCAAGAAGTGATGATCAAGGATCTGCTGCTAGGGCACGGCATGGTGAACGCGAACAGCACGAGGACGCCGATAAGTTATGAACATGAAGATCAAGTGATAAATGACGGTGATGTTTTAAGTGGAGATAACGCAACAAGTGGAGTATCGATACGAGACTTTCAGTCGCTGACCGGTAGCCTGCTGTGGATCGCCCGATGTACTAGACCAGACATCGTGTATGCGGTCCACAAGGCGACGCAGCGTGCACATGCACCATCACTAGTGGACTTGTCCTTGGGCTCGCTCGATGACGATATGAGTGTCACTCAGCAGGAGCTCAGCTTGGAAAGCGTGAAGGGGGCAACCGAGGAGGGCACTGGAGCCAGGCCAACGCATATGCTTGAGATTGCAGCGGACATCGGCGCCTTTATGGCTTGTATTATGGTCGCGTTTGCGTTCGTGTCCCGCTCTGGTCGTCACAGTATGTTGAACGACGATGAGGCAGAGGTGGCCATGGCGTCGGAAACGAGCAGTAACGAGGACACGTCGGACGAAAAGATGGAAGAGGGCGCGTCGACGGAGGCCGCCAAGGATGAGGACGAAGGCGAGGAAGAAGTATGCACCCAAATCGAAGTTTCGAGGGGGATGCAGAGGAAGCTGGTTTATTGATTTACAATTTGCGTGCGGCACTTGGGGCGTCTCCAACGACGAAAGACTGCAGGCCTGGAAAGGTCGTCCACGACAGATATACAAAAGTATGGATATACATTGAGTTGTCCACGACGGGGTCGTCCACGAAAGGTATACAAAAGTATGGATATACACTGGGTGGTCCACGACAGGGTCGTCCACGACAGGTATACAAAAGTATGGATATACACTGGGTTGTCCACGACGGGGTTGTCCACGACAGGTATACAAAAGTATGGATATACATTGGGTTGTCCACGACGGGGTCGTCCACGACAGGTATACAAAAGTATGGAGATATATGTTCGCACAGGATTGGGTGGATATTTGGACCAATCAAGTGACAGACCTTTGATACGACATGAACTCTGAAACTGGATATCCTCCAAGATTTGATGTAGTTTTTGGCCAATACCAAACATTTACCTCCAAAATTATATATTTTGGGGTGGACCACACATATGTACCGGTTATGTACACACTGGACCCATATATCATCTTGCTCCATTCTTACTCTTTTTTCTAACTAACATTGATAAAATGTTATTCAACCACGACAGTACCGGACGAAGTATGGAGGTTCCGAGTATAATTGGATTAATATCGAAATATCGAGGATGCTTACTAAATCGAGATGGCATCGTGCCTGTTAAAGCGCGCGCAAGAGTCTACGCAACGATTTTGACTCGAACAACTGTTTTCTTAACGTGATAATTCAAGTTTATGGCAACCAGTACTGGATGTAGACTGCGTACGTCTCGCCTTAGGTGAATTGTTCGCGTTTGGAGCAATGAATGATGCTACAGAAACACCGGAAACAATTTTGGATGCTTTACTCTATGATACCTTTAATCGAACGCTACTACTACGCTGAGAAGGTTTCCATAAAAGAGTTTAGTTGTGCGGACACGATGATGTGGAAGAAATGTCGGAATCCTTGTGCCAAGATGCTTCTGCTAATATTTTGCAATCGCAAGGTGTGGCTCCATACCGTTCCAGATGAACTTGATGGAGCTTGAAGTTTGTTCGCTTTGTGGTCATAACGCTGAGCCCATAATGAATACGAATTTTTATACAGGGTCTATGCTCAAGAGCTGTTAGATCATGTAAGATTTGGAATGACAGGAAAAGAAAAGAAGATTATTGGAAGATGTGCTAAGACTGGAAGCACAAGCACAAGATGTGGACAGAAAGTGGGATGCACTGAGTCGGTGGATTTTAATCCTCCCCATGGTGTTTTCAATTAGTATTCTACGGTCCAGCAACCATGTCGTCAAAGCGGATATCAAAGAGTGGATGGAAATTTTATCGTCATAGTGTCTTGAGAGTGTTGGTGAGAAAACATTTCAGTAAGTTTCGGATTTGGATCACATTTTCCGACGAAATACCTCCACGGAGGTACCTTCACTATATTCATTTGGAGGTCTTGTTCGCTACCACGGACAGCACTATATCGGGCTCTTTGCAAAACTCGGCTATGAGGAGAAAGTTACGATATTGAGTGGAGTGTATGAAGATTATTTAGACATTGAAGTGGCTACTACTGATTCTAGTCAAGGCCGAGAAGCAGAAATTACTATTGTTACGATGGTGCGTTTCGCATACTATAGGATTTATGGACGGGGATCCTTCGAGGTCGTTGGTATCACTCAGCAGATCACGTGATTACCTATTCATTGTGGCTGCGTGATATGTATTCGAGCAAGATATCGATTGGTATCGAATGATGGAAGTGTGCAGGAGATATGATGTTCCTTATTCTGCCTACACTATGACGGAAATTGAAGCACGTCAATATTTGAAGTGGAATTAACGAAACATTGGTATTGATATGAGATATAAATGGATTGTTGGCTTTTGCTCGCTTACGCTGAAGCTGCACAAAGGGCGGTTGTGGTGAAGTGGCTGAAATTTATAGCAGAGTGTATACGGAAGGTATATTTCAAAAGGAGTATACGGTGTTGTGAACGGCCAGAAAGTTTTTCGGTATTGAAGCCAGTTCAGAAGTAACCAAGAAGTAACAAGGTGAAAAGATATTCGAGGTAGATAGAGATCTTCCCAATGCTTATAATATAATCGAATTTTCCCCCTTAGCGACTAGTCGTTTTTAAACCAACCAACCTTTTTGACCTATACAAAAACTAAGTCTAAGTTCATCCCGAGGAACCCTTTAAGTGAACGCGTGCTAAGGCGTAATAAAGGTCCTTTGCGGTACCCTAAGTTAAAGGGGCAGCCTGAAGTGTTACCAGGAAGTGCCCATTTGCAGTGACTTTGTATTAAGGTTCAGACGTGAGTACCAAGAACCTGGGTATTATAAGCAAGAGGGGTGTATTATATCGCCTCCTTGTGTTGTTTTTGAGTGGAAGTCTCGAAAATTTAAGTTCCTTCACGACAATACACACTACAATACAAAGGACACTACAACCTGCGTCTTCCTACAGGTTATGAGCCCAAAGAAGCTCCGTGTTAACAAGCGCAGTTTCAAGTCGTCACACTAAAGGAAAAGTCCCCTTAGTCAGGGTAGAAGCTCGGTTGGACACGAAAGAAATTTGTTTTGATTATCACGTTTTGTGGCTTTTTTTATTTTATCACGCGAATTTTCACGTTTTAAGTACAATTGAACATGGATGAAGACACGAGAGCCTCGCAAGATGAGGCGAGAGCGCTAAAATAAGAGGTTAGAAGGTTAAAGGTCGAGATAGAGGCTATTAAGAGCACCAACATAATTTCTCCACCAAGTACGCTGTATTCGGCAAGAAGACTTTCAGACGACTCTGGAAACAGCTTTTTCAAGGACGCGATATAGAATTATGGGGCATTCGAGAAGCAAATGACGCTGAACGAATTGACTGGAGATGCATCACCCGATCAAGGAGTGAAGTATCGTGCGCCCCAACCCGAATGGTCCCCGAACCATCGCAAAAACCGCAGCCGATGCGCGATATGGGCGGGGAAATGCATCCCGGTGGAGTTCCAATTGGGAATCACTATACACAAGGTAGAAGCTCGAAGATACCGAAGTTGAATGTGCAGAACTTTACGGGGGCCGAAATATACCCTGGCCTGGGATCAGGATTTAAGCAGTGAAAGATACTGTTCTACGAGGCATTAGAAGTAACTGGAATTGCCTCTGGTTTCGTTTGGAATGAGCGAATGAAATTAAACAAACTTGGAGAACATTTAGATGGAGTGGCAGCTAACTACTTTCGTGCAAATATTGGAAGTTGGTGGCGAATTACGCCACAACTATTTTTCGTTATGGATCAAATGTACAATGAATTTAAGGTCCATATCTCGCATCATCAGGCAACAACGTTATTTGCCGCTGAAAAAGACCCAAGACGCTCGTGGACCGAGCATTATCTTTACTTGGTGGCGCTTGCGAAGGAAAGCGAGTCAAGCGAGAAATTAATTCTTGAAAACCTTGTAAAATATGCCGCGCCGAAATTGAAGTTAGCGTTAATGATGAGGTAAAACCCTCATATGCAGGATTACCTGCAACATGCGATGGAAATAATCTCTTGGGCACAAGTGTTGGCAGAAGAAGCGGAAGATTTACTGCAAATGCAGTAAGTGAAGTGAAAGGGAGATTTTGCTGCTATTCTTGTGGAAATGAAGGACATATTAGTCGGAAATGTCCTAACCGGAAGCAGAAACTCAAGAAAAATAACCCCGGAAGTCACAAAATCTCAGGTCGAAAGCATTACGCATTGTCCATCATGAAAAGTTTCGATTCGGAGACGAGAAATGTGGAAAAGAATTGTAACATTGACGAGGATTCATGGATCCTCGATAGCGGAGCAAGCTGTCACTTCGTGTCTGATGAAAATGCACTATTTGACGAGGAAATTCGCGACGGAAAGAATTCACTGAACATACTTGATGGCGGTCAATTACAGGTGACGAAAAGGGGTAAAGTAAGTTGTTTAGCGACTTAAAGGACAATGGTGGACGCACCCCCGTGGAAAGACTCTTACCTAAACTCGCCTTATGGGCGATGTTTCCTGTAGAGTGAAAAATCCTTATTCCATTTTACAAAAATTAACTAGAACTGCAGTCTCTATAGCAGGACTCTGCATAAACAAATTCACTAAAGATGCATAAAGAAATTACTCTAGAAATGAAAAAAACAAGTTCTTCGTATTCGCCATTTAGAGCTTGATGAAAGCGTATGATCCCTGAATAATCAGCTACGAAAGGTAACAAAAAACCTTGCGAAATCTGGAACAAATACTCTAGAAAACTTAACAAATCTTTAGACGCTATTGCTTCTAGAGACAGCCTTGTCCAAGGATCAAATGCTTGGAATCCAACTGAAAATACAACTATTACGCTGTCCGAAGTATTTTTTGCGCCAAAATTAGCGAGAAATCTGATATCGCTTGGAAAATTGAGGAAGAAAGGCTGCCGATTAGAGGACAGAGTAACAAAAATGACTGTGACATTGGATAAGGAAGTTTTATTCGCAGTGGAAGAGTTTGATTCCATATTTGTGGCTCACTTGCATATAAAACCTTTGGAGAAATGCAGTCCAGATAGCTTTTCTAAAGAAATGGTGAATGCAATAATGGAAACTGATGAGAATTGTAACAGGGTTTCATTCTGGTTACATTTAGTATGTGTGGTGTTCGTGAGTACACAACGGTTGGGGTCAGTATTGACCGGTCCGAAAGGTTTGAACCTATCGGTTATTTTAACCAATCATGGCAGGAGCCCTTGGTGGAGGCGTGGCAGCCTGCCACGTGTTAGTACACAGGTGGTGTACATTACATTTTGTCTAGGTACGAATTTAGTAAGTTCTACTTAGTATTACATATAGTTTACATTAGTTTAAATTAATTTAGGGTAATTACATATTAAATATACATTCAGTTTACAAAACACGCCATTCCAGCTAGACGCACGACCTCGACTGGTCGCGCGTTCTGTGAGTGTTTGTAGCCAAAAGGAATACCTCCTTTAGCTACTCCCTTTCTAAGGGAAGCCTTGTCTCAAGGCGCTAGTTAAGTCTAACAAGTAAACCAAGTGAAATCTTGGCCCCGAGTAGGAGAGAACTCTCCTACTAAGCCATTTTACAAGGGCGTATCGGCTAAGTATAGGCAAATCTCCGCTTAAGGAAAGTCTTCCTCTGTGCTCTAGCCGCACCGTGCGTGTCCTCACCGGCTACATCTGGTAGCACTTGTAGTCAATCCAACACCTGTGTTGGTAGGATACAACATCCTCTGCAAAGGATGAATCAGGACGATTGGGAAAGGTTAACCCTCGTCCAGTAGGAAGCCTTTAACAGGATGTTATCCTTACTGGGTGACGAAGGCATGCAGCTCCTAGTGGATCAGGGCCTTGAGGCCGTAAAGGCGAGGTTCAATGCCCTCATCGCCCATGAGGCAAGTTGTCGTGGAAGTCATTCCACTTCCGCGGGGGTGAGCCCCCCGTTGTCTTTTAAGATAAAGGAATTCACCGGTGAAAAAGGTGATAACCATTATGTGTGTCTTCGAGAGGTTGAAACGGGCTTCGCCACAGCGAATGTGATCGCTGATCACCTGCAAGTGGGACTTGCACTGACCCATCTCCCGGGTAAAGCCCGTTCATGGGCGTTCACGTGTTCGGAGTCAGTTACGGACGTGTTCCCAACCTGGGAAGTCCTTATGCAGAATCTTATGGACATGTAGGCCACGCCTGATCTGGTTTTCCAGAATCATCTGGCGTTTTTGAGGTGCCGTCAGGGCACTAGGGACCTGGAAACATATATCCAGGAACTGAAAACCTTGTTGGCAGGGATGTACGCGAAAGCGTACTCGGACGATGTGTCCATTCCCGTGTTCATGGGAGGCCTGAGAGAAGGGACATCACGTTCGGAGATATTCCGAAGCCGACTCCAATCCCTGGGGGAGGCGTTTAAGATGGCGTTCAACGCCAAGAGGCACTTTCGTTCCTCTAAGGTGGGTCCCGAACCCATAGACCTGAGTCAGGTCGAAGCGGAGGAGAAACCTTCAGCTAAGAGTTACGCTGACTCTGCTTCGTTGGGTTCTGAGGCGGAGCTACTGGCCATGTTGTAGCGGAATGGACCGCTGATATTCTTCCTGTGTGGGAGCATGGATCATCTGAGGATCAGATTTCCGAAAAATCCCCAGCGAGACACTCGCTACAAGGGACCAAGGGTGGGGAAAAAGCCCTTGTCCAATCCGTCGGGAAACGACGGCTCCCAGTAGGTGCGGGGCGCCATACTGGGGGACCCCTCAGTGCTGTTAAAACCCAGGGTAGGGTCCGACAGCACAAAGCCCCGAGGGAAGCGGTGCTTTCTAGCACCGACTTGGTGTACCAGCCAGGTTTGCTGGTAGTCCTTGCGGACGTGAAATGCTTTGATAAGCCTTGGAGAGTCTTGATAGACTCTGGAGCGTCTGACAATTATGTCAGACGAGCTTCTGTGGAGAAGAGTTGGCTGTATGTCGAGGCCCTAGAGGCACGTTCTCGTGACGTTGTCACGGTCCGTCTTGCGACGGGCGTACATGTTTCTGTACCCAAGGTCTCTATTGACCTTAAGCTCAAGTTTGCAGACTTCTACAGCTTAGAACGTTGCCTAGTACTGGATTTGGACTCGAGGTATGACCTTATTCTGGGCATGAAGTGGCTGGAACGCCACGAGCCATGGATAGACTGGAAGTCTAAGTCCATTGGCTCAACGCACCCGCGATCGGGTGAACCATTGGCGAGTCATGAAACCACCTTTGCTCGATCGCAAAAGCGATTCTGGCGTGAGATTCCAGAGATTGGGATGTCTGAGATGATCAATCCCAATGAGGTCAATGGAGTGTTCCTTGACGAGGGGGATTCGGCGATTAATCCCCGCGCCGATATAGGCGAGACTGGTGAGTCGCCAGTGTTAGAGGTGGATTCCTATGAAGTTAAGCGCGAGACGCTTCCTAGAGAAGAGACCCGAAGTTTGGATATTCTGCAGGTCGAAATTGATTACGACCACGCCGTGTTCGGCGAACAAGTTGCGACTCCAGTGGTAGGGGTAGAGACCCCTGTGGCTAAGCGCGAGGCGCTTCCAAGCGAAGAGACCCGAATTTCGTCTCTTTCGCACGTCGGAAATGATTCCGACCACGACGTTGTAGGTGAGACCGGCGAGTCACCGGTGGTAGAGGTAGAGGAGACCTCTGTGGATAGGCGCGATGCGCTTCCAATAGATGGGGCAATTGACTCCCCCCATCTGGGTCCCGGGATGAGTCCCGAGGTCAGTAGTCTGCAGTCCTATAGGATGCTGAATAGTGTGACAGGTGTTGTCACAGAAGACGTAAGCCTTGAACGGTTGCCTGGGATAGGCGAACTATTGTCGTTGGAGGAGATGTCCTTCAACAAGTTTGAAACTGCTTTGAAAGCAGATGAAATCGACGAGGTTGTCGTATTACGTCAGGAAGAGGTGTTGAACTCCTCATCCACGATGGACGAGTCAGTTTTGGAGCAAACCAAACAGGCATTAAATGCCCGAAGTGGTCTCAAGATCCTCGGGGATCCTGAGGACCCTTACCATTCCTTGTTAAAGGAATTCGGAGATGTCATTAGTGAAAACCCACCGATGGGTTTACCACCGGATCGGGGAGTCAGAAATGAAATTGATTTGGTTCCTGGAACCAAATACTGCGTCACTAGGCAGTGGCCTCTCCCCAAGGAGCAATGCGACGTTATCGACGCATTCTTCAAGGGGAAAGAAGCGGCAGGGATAGTACGGGTGTAATGGGGTGCCATTACATAATTGATATTCAAGTTAGAATATCACAGTTTAATTTCAGACGCGTTGTCTGAAATTTAAATAAGAGATTATAAGTTATTATAATCTAAGAAGGAAAAGTCGATTCGGTATAAATACCGAATCTTGCAAGTTAACTAATAGTACAGTTAGTTAAAGACTTGATATTATTATATTAATTAGTTAGTTACTATACTATTAGTCTCTAAACCACCCATTAAATAAACACTCTTAATTTTGCGTTCTAGAATATAAGTGAATATTCATATATTTACTTTTACTATAGGATTAGTTGTTATCAACTAATCCTGCCCTATTGTATTGCGCGCTTCCTCGCAAAATACAGTGTAAGCCTGTAACAGGATCATTCCTGTTACACCTGGTAGCACTTTGTGGTCCGTCTTAACGACCACAGTTCCGTTCTGCTAGTTAACTAGCGGAGCGAAGATTAAGAGCCGCTCGGCATCATGTCGCGAGACATGTCGGCTGCCGAGCGAGAAAGAACGCTGGAAGAGGTGAATAAACACTTCCCTCACTTCTCGTCGCGTAGTAAAGACGCGACGGTGGAAATGATTCGGTATATGGGGACCGAAATCATTACCTTCCTCAAGAATAAGTCCCCGGAGGAAGTGGTACAGGTGGTGAATCGCTTTAGGCGAAACCACCTAGAAAAGTCAGAACGGCCCGCGCCAGAGGCAGCGCGGACCGCAACTGAACCTACAACGCATAGCGTTGAAGTGGTAAAGGCTCGAGTACCGCCCTTTACCGGCGAAGGGGGCGAGCCCCTTCCTAGATTGTTCGCAGAGGTGGAAGATGCCATCTCTGCGCAAAATATTGTTGATGAACGTCAACAGGCGTACTTCGCGACAACATGTCTAGGCGGCAGAGCCAGGGCATGGGCGATGAGTCGCAGAGCCACTGATGACTCTGCGTTCCTTACTTATAAGGAATTTAAAGCTGAGCTAAATCTCAACTTTGAAGCTCCAGAAATGGAGCTAAGTAGTCGGCAGGAGTTCATGGAACTCCGGTAAGGTAAGCTTAACCTCCAAGCTTACGCTCAGAAGACGCAATATTTGCTGTCAAATATTGTGTATGAGCCGGTGCCCCCTGCTATGCAGGTCAATGGCTTCATAAAGGGACTCAATGATGGTCCCGTCAAACAGAGTCTCTATCGGCACCCGCCAGATACTATGAGGGATGCCATTGATATGATCATCCGTGAGAAGTTCAGCATGCAATCAGCGTCATCGCATGCTGGGTACAGCCGAAGGGCTCAACAGCCCTTCGCTTTTGATATGCCGCAACGGCATGTCAACAATCAGCAGTCAGGCAGACGAAGCTCACACTTCGTCTCAAGAAACAGTCACCCGCGCCAGAGCATGGGCGGTGAAGGTCCAGAGCCGATGGACCTATCGGTTGCGGTTGCTTCGAACACGAAGCGACCGAAATTTAAGAAGAATATTCGCTGCAATAGATGCGCAAAAATGGGGCATTTTGCCCATGAGTGTATGCCACCGCGTCCGGTGCCACACAGTCAGCGGACAGAACCGTCCGCTGCACGGCGACACCAACAGGAACATCACCCTGTTGGTGCAAAAAACGTAAATCACCAGTAGGGTCGGGGCGCCCTACTGGGAATGTTATCCCACATGCCGACATAGGGCATGTGAGGGTAATAGCCCCAGACGGGACTATGTCCTGTCAAAAGGTGCAGGGTGATGGTAAGCCTCTTATCACCCTGGAGGTTAAGCCGCACGGGAGCGATGTCCCCATGCGAGCTTTGTTTGACACAGGAGCGTCAAATAATTTCGTTAGAACTCAGAGTCTAACGCTGTTGAGCTTCGTGGAGGTAGATACCACACGAAGTATGTTGTCAGTCCGGTTAGCAACAGGTGCAACCGTGACTATTCCAAAGCGTGTGATTAAAACACGCTTCGAGTTGAATGAACTGTCATTCGAGGATGAATTCATCGTCCACGATTTAGATGACAAGTTCGATGTGATACTTGGAATCCCATGGATGTCCAAGTTTAAACCTTCGATCGACTGGGTTAACCTGTCGATCGACTGCGGCGTACGCACAGGATCTGATCACCCTGTGTGTAATCCGGCTGTATCAGAGGATACAACCGCAGCGTCAGACAGTCTGGTGGATAGCGATGGCACCACCAGGTCTGTTCTGACACGATCAGCGGAAGGTACCTCCGCTGGTGAGAGTCCAGAGGTACTACCACACGCAACAGAAGAGTCGTTGCGTGTTGGAGAGAAACATTCCACGGGTGATAAAGACCACCGTGAGAATGAAGTTATATCCACGATGGGAAACACCCACCGTGAGAATGAAGTTATATCCACGGTGGGAAACACCCACCGTGAGAATGAAATAGTATCCACAGTGGGAAAAACCCACTGTGCGACCGAAGGTTCCAACACGACGAATGAATTCCGTGTTGATGAGAGTGAACTCACGATGGAGTGCAATCGTGAGCAAAACTCCGTGGTGGTCAGTGCCCACCACGTTGCGTTAGCCATGCGCAGGGGTGATAAAGACAACCGTGTCGCAGAAAAGGCGGCCGGTCAGACGAGCTTATCTGATCGCCAAAATTCCATGGTAAGCAGTGGCCACCATGATGATGAGTATTCGCACACGGTGGATCGTAATCACCGTGTAGCAGTCAATCAGACGAGTGCTTCTGATTGCATGGGCAGTTCCGTCGAGACTATCAATGTCTTGACGCAAACGGAGACCGGATTAGCTACCCAGTCTCTGTTGATGGAACACCCTCCGAAAGAGGGTTCGGAGGTGATGGCTCTTCCAGCGCTAAGCTGGAAGAAGTTTGTGAGAAACTTGCACGATGGTCAGATCGAACAGATCTGTATCATCGTTGCAACAGATGATGTAGTGGATATTCGTGAACGAATATCCACATTACAAGTGGAAAACGTTGGGAAAGAGGTTCCCAATGATCAAACGAGAGTTCAGCGCTCTGAAGCGCAGAGCTGGGAGTCGCTTAAAGCGAACTCCCCATTTTATGAGGTACTTCGGGAATACGCTGATGTATTCCCAGAAGAAGTACCTAGCGAGCTCCCTAAGGATAAGGGAACTCGTCGTGAAATTGACCTCGTGCCAGGCACGAAGTATTGTGTTACGCGGCAATGGCCGTTGCCGCGTGATCAGGTAAAAGCGATCGACGAGTTCTTCGAAGCTCGTCGTAGATCAGGCCAAGTTCGGGAGTCTACCTCACCGCCCTCTACCCCCACCTTTTGTGTGAAGAAGTCCACAGGTGGGTGGAGATCAGGCCAAGTTCGGGAGTCTACCTCACCGCCCTCTACCCCCACCTTTTGTGTGAAGAAGTCCACAGGTGGGTGCTTACAACCAGCTGAACGCAGCGACGGTACCGGCACAGACACCGATACCGCGGAAAGATGTCATCATAGATGGCATGTGCGGGAGCACCATCTTTAGTGCTCTCGATCTAAGAGATGGATTTTATCAAATCATAATGCGTGAGAAGGATATCCCTCTCACGGAGGTAAGCACCCCAAGCGGCATGCTTTGGGAGTGGCTTGTTATGCCGCAGGGGCTTCGAAATGCCCCTGCTACGTTTAACAGATGCGTAACGCATCTATTACGCCCGGTGCGAGAATTCGCACCGAGTTATTTCGATGACGTGTTCATCCATAGTAAGGGTGAACACGATAAAAGCGATGTAGATGTCCATAGGGAGCATCTACGTCGAGTGTTGGAGCTTATGCGTAAACATAAGCTCTATGCAAATCTGAAGAAGTGCACCTTTGGTGCACCTGAGATACCCGTTCTTGGACGCTTTGTGTGCAAGAACGGGGTGCGTCCTGATCCAGAAAAAATCAGGGTGATCGTTGAATGGCCTACGCCAAACAACGTTAAGGAACTTCGAAAGTTCCTTGGGTTGGCAACATATTATTTGCACAAGTATTCGTGCAACTATGCTGGGTTAATACGACCTCTTTCTCAATTACTTAAGAAAGATGTCGAATGGCATTGGGATACCCAATGCCAAGATGCTTTTGATGCAGTCAAGCCAAGCTTGACTGAAGCGCCTGTCTTGGCTATAGCCGATAACGAGAGTCCGTTCCACGTCGTTTGCGACGCGAGAGATTTCGCTATCGGCTGTGCTTTGATGCAGCGTGATCGCGTAATCTGCTATCAATCGCGTCAGTTGCGCCCAGCCGAGCGCAACTATCGAGTGCATGACAAGGAACTCCTTTCCATGAAGTATGCACTGGCTAAGTTTCGGATCTATCTATTGGGTGATAGACCGTTTGTGGTTTACACGGACCATGCGTCACTACGCACGGCCGTGAATTCACCACACATTTCTCAAAGAATGTCTCGATGACTGTCATTCTTTTCTGAATACAACTTTACGGTTGAATACAAACCCGGAAGTTGAACGTGATAGCGGATGCGCTATCACGAAGGCCCGATTACGAGACGAAACCGTCCGTAACCGAAGGTGCCAGTGTAAACGCGATCCGTTGCACTGCTTTGTCTTCGTCAATTATACGACAAGTACGCGAGGCGTACAAAACAGACGAGGAGACACTTCTGTTGATTGATTACTTACGTAATCAATCAAGTGAGAAACGCGACGAACTCCCAAAGTTCCTCCGCGCTTGCGTGCATCGATATCGACTGCACGATGGTCTGCTGCTTTACAGCACAGGCCAAAAAGATGAAAGTCGCATCGCCGTTCCAAACGACGATGATCTCAAACATCAAATTATATTTGAGTATCATGATGCACCGATTTCGGGGCATCAAGGTCGAGAGAAGACATACGCTTCTCTCGCACGTGACTTTTACTGGCGAAACCAGTACAAGTGGGTACGCAAATACGTACGCGCTTGCGAGATTTGCCAGCGCGTTAAGCCTGCGCAGTCTGCACAGGCTCCGCTGCAATCTCTGCCGGTTCCGACATAGTGTTGGAAGTCCATTTCAATGGATTTCGTATTCGGTCATCCACCCGACAATAGTCGGAAGACCGGAATAGTGGTCTTTGTAGACCGTTTCAGTAAGATGGTACATCTTACTGCAGTATCAGCGAACGTAACCGCCGCTCAAACAGCGCGGATATTCGTTGATACGGTATTCCGTTTGCACGGAATGCCGGAAGATATTATCTCGGATAGAGATCCGAGATTTACAGGACGTTTCTGGCAAGAAACGTTCTCATTGTTGGGAACCCAGTTGAAGATGTCAACTGCGGACCATCCGGAAACGGATTGGCAGATGGAACGGGTTAACCGCGTTCTCGGAGACATGTTGCGATCATACGCACATGCCTTTGAACAGTGGAGTGACTATCTGTCACTCACTGAATTCGCGATTAACAATTCGGTGCATGCTTCAACTAAGCATACACCGCTCTACGTGAATCCTTAAGGCATCCACGAACCCCAGCTTTACTTGGCTGTAC
This sequence comes from Peronosclerospora sorghi, assembly GCA_026184515.1. NCBI lineage: Eukaryota > Oomycota > Peronosporomycetes > Peronosporales > Peronosporaceae > Peronosclerospora > Peronosclerospora sorghi. The sequence goes on along the minus strand of CM047589.1, from coordinate 4,465,705 downwards.
GCCAATTCTAAGTGGGGGAGGGACCCGCTCAAATTTTGAGCGAGTCAATGCGCAAGTTGCGACTGCAACTTGTGAACAAAACGATGGCCCTTCTACTGAAAGTACAGTAGAAGCGGAAGCAGCTTCAATTGAAACTGAAGCTGCATACGATGAATATGTGTCTGCAGCAATGGCTGCAGACAACGAGGACAATGCACCTACTGCTGAAAAAGCAGTAGATGAATTTGTATTACAGCGACAAGCTGTAATACGCTATGTAAAAGATGCACTTGCCTCTGCTTTTGACAAGCAGAATCAAAATGCAGATAAACAAGAAAGGAAGAACAAAAACTCCTTTCTTAAAGGTGAATTAGTATTATTAGTTACTACTTATTTTTTCTACACATGCAATAAGAAACTTCCCTACACGGAAGTTGCTTCCTAAGTACATAGGACCCTTGAAGGTCCAAGAGATTCGGGGGAATGCCTATACCTTAGACATTCCCACAGCAATGCGGCTTCACCCAACATTCTATGTCGGGAGGCTCAAGACGTATCACTCGTCTTCGTCTTACGACAAGACGCAGAACCACGGAAGATGCCGTGCTTCTCCAAGTCTCCCAAGAGAGACTTGTAATCGGCCTCCAGCCGTTGGTGAGCAGAGCGGAGAGTCGTTACCTCCTCCTTCGACTGCTCAAGATCAGCCGTGCGCCGATCGAGCCCTCCCTTATAGCGGGAAAGCCCAATGTACAGAAGATCATTCTTCTGCTGGAGGGCAGTGTGCGCCCCGAGGATGTCGCGGACATCCTCGCGAAGAGACCGATATGTCTTCACACAGTGAGACATATCGCTGCTCAAGGAGGAATAACCCTCCTCGAGCTTGCGGAGCAAAGAACCATGCTCCGCAACAACAACGGCGAGGGAATTCTCAACATCCGCCTCCCCTGATTGATAATCAGGGGAATAAGCGATATATCCTCGAGCGCTTGATCTCGAAGCGCTCGGTGCCTTTGAAGAAGGGGCATCGTACCGAGTACTTGGTACGCTGGCTGGGATATCCCCAAGAGTTCGACTCTTGGGAGCCGATTGAGGTTCTGAGGGCCGACGCCCCAGACCTTTTGACTGAGTTTGAGAAGAGGTCTCAAACTCATAATGCGAAGTAGCATCAACAGTAGGTGCTGATGCATTCAGGGTATCAATTAACCCCTGAATTTCGGCGGGTGCGGAAAAGCCACCGTACCCCCGCAACTCCTCCTCTGACGGACGAGGAGCGCCCTGCGTACACCGCGGGCAAACGAGGTGAGAAGGTACACCACACTTTAACCCTTCTTTGATACAAGCATAATGGATGTATTCCATTTTGCCTGTTCGTGAGTGCTTTAAAAAGCGCTCGCGCATTACGTGAAATTTATTAACGTAATCATCTGGGCTTTTGTTGTAGTTGTCAACAAAAGCATTCGAACTCTGAGTCAGGGAGTCTTTATCGTCCATGTTCTTCCTTGACCCTTTCCGGCTCGAATAATATCGAACCTGGAAAAAGAGGTCAATAAAGTACAGACGTCTATCGTCTGTACTTCGATAGAATCGACGTGACTGGATGTCTTCGCAGTCATCCGGCACGTTGATATCGAACAATGCATACTGGCAGTCCCGTTTACGGTGACCTCCACCGTTGGGGGCAATAGCCCAGCCAGGGGGCCAAAACCCCACTTTGTACGGAACATGTGGTTCGGTACGATAATACGCTTTAGAAGCGGCAGCCTCCGCTTCTGTTCGAGCCCTTTTAACAGGCGGAGCACCGCCTGCTTCAACACCACGCGCCGGGGTTAAATCACCCCGACGTGGAGAAGTACTTGGTCCAGGTGGGTCTCTGCGTTCCCGCAACCACCTGTGATGATCATTGTCGCTGTCATAGCTGACAGCGACACCAGAGTCGTCATCGCTGTTAGGCGATGAGCACCTAGCGAGTTTCGACTCGCTAGATCCTTTAGTGGGGACATCTGTATCCCCATCACTTTGTTCGGATTCAGAAATCCCGAACATGGCCCTCTTGGCAACACGCCATTCGGAAGTTGACATCATGCGAGATGTTGCATTAGCAACATCTCCCTGTTTCTTGCCAGATGCCGCCTTAGCAGCATCTGTGGTAGAAGACGGTACGTCTTCCGACCTTTGCGTAGTTGACGCTGCTAATGCAGCGTCACCGTTGTCACTCAACACCTCAGAACCTAGTGCTGAGGCGGACGAAGAAGCTCCTTCATTGTTTTCAGCAGCGCTCTTTAGAGAGCCGCCGCGTGCCTTCACCATCGAGTCGATGGTCAATCAGTTGGTGAATGAGAAATTCCGACCAACAAGTGCCACCCATTATTGGCCAAAATAAGAATTATTGGCCAACCACCTTAAGTGGGGGGTGATGTAATGGGGTGCCATTACATAATTGATATTCAAGTTAGAATATCACAGTTTAATTTCAGACGCGTTGTCTGAAATTTAAATAAGAGATTATAAGTTATTATAATCTAAGAAGGAAAAGTCGATTCGGTATAAATACCGAATCTTGCAAGTTAACTAATAGTACAGTTAGTTAAAGACTTGATATTATTATATTAATTAGTTAGTTACTATACTATTAGCCTCTAAACCACCCATTAAATAAACAATCTTAATTTTGCGTTCTAAGACTAAAGTGAATATTAATATATTTACTTTTATTATAGGATTAGTTGTTACCAACTAATCCTGCCCTAATTGTATTGCGCGCTTCCTCGCAATATACAGTGTAAGCCAGTAACAGGATCAGTCCTGTTACAACGGGAGAGTAAGTCCTCCCATTCTTCTCCCACTTTTTGTGTTCGTAAACCGAACGGAAAGTGGCGCATTGTGCATGCGTACAACGATCTGAATGCAGCTACGGTATCCATGCAGACTCCGATTCCTCGGAAGGATGTCCTCCAGAACAATATGGCAGGCTGTACGGTATACAGTGCCTTAGATCTGGTGGACGGGTATTATCAGGTGCTCATGCGAGCATCCGATATTCCTCTTACAGCGGTCAGCACGCCTAGTGGCATGCTGTGGGAGTGGCTTGTTATGCCACAAGGGCTTTCGAATGCACCAGCGACTTTTAATCGCTTGGTGACTCTACTCTTCCGCCCTCATAGGAAGTACGCTCAGACGTACTTCGACGATATATTCGTCCATAGTCGTGCGGAAGGCGACTCGTCTGATGTTCAGACGCATCTGATACACCTTCTAGCAGTGCTCGAATGTATGCGAGAGAATAAGTTATATGCAAACGCATTCAAGTGTATCTTTGGTGCTGAGGAAATTCCTTTCCTCGGATGCTTCATCGGTATGGATGGAGTGCGGGCGGATACCACGAAGGTGAAAGCCATTGTGGAGTGGCCTTCGCCTGTAAATCTTAGAGATTTACGGAAGTGGCTAGGATTAGCCAATTATCTACACAAGTACAGCGAGAACTACGCTGAAATGGCGAAGCCATTAACTGACCTTCTTAAGAAGGACGTTGATTGGTGTTGGGAAACCAAACACCAAAACGCTTTTGAAGCGGTTAAGTGGAGCTTGTTGAAAGCCCCCGTTCTTGCTCTCCTAGACTCTGGGAAAACTTTTAGCGTCGTCTGCTACGCCTCCGATTTCGCAATCGGGTGAGCTTTGTTACAAGCAGACGACGCGGGACGGGAACGCGTGATTGCGTTTGAGTCGAGGCAGCTTAAAGCTGCAGAACGGAACTATCCCGTTCATGATAAGGAGCTACTTGCTATGAAGTATGCCCTTGTCAATTTTAGGGTTCCCCTACTCGGCTCAGAGCCGTTCGTGATTTATGCTGACCACGCGTCCTTACGGACAGCGACAAAGTCGCCTCATCTCTCGCAACGGATGGCCCGTTGTATTTCCTTCTTTGCGGATTACAACTTTGAGGTTAAGTATAAACCTGGCAAGCAGAAAGTGATTGCATACGCGTTGTCGCGTCGTCCCGATTACGAGCTCGCTCACGCGACATTCATTACCTCGTCTGTAACGGGGTTACATTCGAGTTACATGTAATGTTGGTGTACATGAGTACACTACGGTTGAGGTCAGTATTGACCGGTTTGAAAGGTTTCGAACCTTTGGTTATTTTAACCTATCAGGGCAGGGGCCCTTGGTGCGGTCGTGTGTCAGCCATCCATGTGTCGGTACACAGGTGTGTACACTACATTTTAGCTAGGTACGAATTTGGAATATTCTACTTAGTATTACATATAGTTTATATTAGTTTAAATTAATTTAGGCTAATTACATATTAAATATATTCAGTTTAAATTTCACTCTAAAGTGCAGTCTCGCGACCTCGACCGGTCGCGCGTGCAGTGAGTGTCGTAGGTAAGAGGGAGACCTCCCTTTACTTACATCCCGTAAAGGTAATACAGCCGTTAAGGCTAAGTCGTAGACTAACCCGGGAATCTTGGCCCCGAGTAGGAGAACTCTCCTACTAAGCCCTTTACAAGGGCGTATCGGCTAAGTAGCGGTAGCTACCGCTTTAAGGAAGAGTCTTCCTCTGTACGCTAGCCACACCGTGCGTATACGCACCGGCTACATCGTCTGTGGTGGATATCATACGACATGAGTATGAGAAAGACCCACAATGTACGGCGCTTATCAGCGCGTTGGGTGGAAAGGGACTTGGCTCGTCAGAGCCTACCCTGTCAAGTCAAGCTAGAGCTCGGTTACACCGTTACAGGTACTGTAACGGTTTTCTATATTATAGCACGAGCGCGGAGGACACTCCGCGGCTGGTTGTTCCTCATGATGAGGAACGGATGTATAAAGTCCTCTTTGAGGAACATAACGCCTCTACCGGGGGTCATTTAGGTCGGGATAATACCTACAGCGCTTTAAGCGCTTTGTATTGGTGGCCCAACATGTATAAGTGGGTCGGTGCGTATATACGCACCTATGAGACGTTTCAGAGTGTCAAACCCTCTTCAGATTCCGCTGCGCCTTTGGAGAGCTTTTACGTTCCAAAGGAGTGTTGGAAATCCATTATTATGGATTTTATCTTCGGTTTTCCGAAGGACAAGGCCGGCAACACCGGCATTTTGGTCTTTGTAGACCGTTTGAGCAAGATGGCTCAGCTTGCGGCGGTGCCAGAGTCCATTGATGGACAAGGAACAGCGAAGGTGTTACTAGACCGTGTCTTTCGACAGCATGGTCTACCCGATTCCGTTGTATCGGATCGAGACCCCCGTTTTACGGGACAGTTCTGGGGGCGCTGTTTAAGGTGATGGGCACCAAGCTCCTCATGTCCACTGCGGATCATCCGCAGACGGACGGTCAGACGGAACGCGTTAATAGCGTTGTTCAGGATATTCTCCGGAGTTTATGTCCGGATTCTCCAAAGAGTTGGAGTGAGATGCTTCCTATGGCCGAATTGCTATTAACAATTCGGTCCATGCATCTACGGGGTTTACCCCGTTTTACGTGAACGAACTAGTGAATCAGAGGGTTCCGTTGACGCCACGTGTGTGTGGACCAGGGCTTGAGGGGGGAGGATTTCCTGATGTCAGCTCTGTATCTGTTTGAAATCACATCGATAAGTTTTTATCGACGCGCCTTAGCGTCTTACGACACGTTTTCGATGCCATGGCGGAATTCCAAGACAAGCAAAAGGAACAGGCCGACCGCAAGGGTCAGCGTAACAAAAGGGCGTACAAAGTAGAAGAAAGTGTTTTATTAAAAGCTAAAAACCTTCCTACACATGCAGTTTCTAATGTGTTGAGGAACAAACTGCGCCCCAGGTTTGTGGGGCTTTTCAAGGTGCTAGCCCGAAAGGGCTTGGCATATACCTTGGATATCCCGAAGGCGATGCGTACGCATCCAACCTTTTATGTGGGTATGCTCAAACCATACCAGAACCCGGAGGCGGGTCCCCTCTTGGAGGAGGTTGGAAAGTCGGGTAGCCAAAAGGCACGACAGTTCGGAATAGCGCCGACAGGGTCGAAATGCGACAATGAAACTTCGCAACGACGGACTCGAGAGAGTCAAGCCGCTTCTCGATGAGTTCATTCTCACTACCCTCGTCGCGGAGTCCCTCCTGGACATCCTGGATGCGACGGCTGTGTCGATCACAGCGCTCGTGGAACTCACGTCGCAATAGTGCAACCTCCTCCGCCAGTTCTCGATACGGAGGGTATTCCACATTACCATGTGGAGCGCCTGATGACACGACGCCATCATCTGGGTGAAACCCAGTACCTGGTGAAGTGGAAAGGCTATCCACATTCACCGAATTCTTGGGAGTCAGAGACTCCCCTGCGGCAGGATTGCCGTGACGTCGTTGACGCTTTCGAGCGGGAGAATCCCGCTGCGAGTCAACGACCAAAAGGGCGGAAGAATCCCCTTCACTCCCAGTAGCTGGGAGTTTGCCGGAGGCAGACGCAGAGTTTGCATTGCTCTCCGGCACCACACCGAGAGCGGGGCGCGTGTAGTCAGAGGCAGGTAATTGCCCCAGCGCTTCGGCCTGAGCATACACCATGCGCAACGCCCTCTCTATCCGAACGTCGCGTTCGGAATAGCTGTTGTACAGCTCGTCGAAGCTAGGGAGTTGCTTCTCCCCTTCCTCCCAAGCGCGGAATGCCCGCTCGACCTCCTCGACATCCTCGTCTTGCAGAAGGACGAAGGGAACCTCGTGGAGGGGCTCAACGACGGCACCCCGTGCCTGTTTCCTGAGGCTTGCTCGGTATGATTTCACAGTGAACTGCTTGGGTGTTAGCAGTCTTGCCCGTAGTTGTTTCCGGCGCGCGAGCTCACGCGGCAGTTCAGTCGCAGGGCCGGTGATATGGGAGGCTGAACCTCTCTTCACCTCGTTTTTGGCCTTCTTTTCCTGGTCACGAGGACCCTTTCGTGACGGTACGGCACGTCGGGCTTCCTGAGCCGTGTCTGGCTCATTGGTGATGGTCGCCTTCGGCGACCCGGATGCATCATCCGAAGTGGGTAGAGGCGGAGCACGAGTTAGTGCGTTTTCCCCACGTGTGGGGAACGAGTTGGACTGCCGACATCGCCGTTCGGCGTTGTCGGAGCGGTCAGCCTTTTGGCTATGTACGAATTTAGTAAAGTTATACTTAGTATTACATATAGTTTACATTAGTTTAAATCAATTTAGGCTAATTACATATTAAATATACATTCAGTTTACAAACACGCCAATCCAACTAGACGCACGACCTCGACTGGTCGCGCGTGCTGTGAGTGTTTGTAGCCAAAAGGAAACCCTCCTTTAGATACTCCCTTTCTAAAGGAAGCCTTGTCTCAAGGCGTTAGTTAAGTCTAACAAGTAAACCAAGGGAAATCTTGGCCCCGAGTAGGAGATAACTCTCCTACTAAGCCCTTTTACAAGGGCGTATCGTCTAAGTAGCGGCACATCACCGCTTAAGGAAAGTCTTCCTCTGTGCGCTAGCCGCACCGTGCGTGTACGCACCGGATACAAGAATGACGTACAAAAGGGCTCTCTGCACCATTTCCACACAAGAATGGCACATATTTCGTACGACTACATTGAAAAGTTATCCGAGGACCCGCGGTCAGGCATTGAGATAACGGATTTCTCACGTCCACATTGTCGGACCTGTGCCGAAGGAAAGGGTCGCCGATCGAAACAGCCCACTCGTGATAGTGGTGCAAATTCGCCGATCGATCGATTTGGCGGGGTAATTTGTATAGACCTTAAAGGTCCTATTATCCCACGCGACCGACGTGGAGATCGTAACATCGTGGTGTTCGTCGATCATTTCTCGAACTATGTGAGGGTTTTTGCTGCAAGACCGAAAGCTCGAGCAGCAAAAATGTTTGAACGAGAATTTAACTGTAGAATCGGTGTTTTACGGCCTGATGGAGGCGGTGAATTAAAGAACGTCGATCTATTTTGTAAAAGCACGGGCGTACGCAGACAAGTTACGGAGCCAGGGACCCCTGCGTCAAATGGTAAAGCTGAACGGATGAATCGAACCATATTTAATATGGTTCGATGCATGATTTTTGCATCCAGAGTGCCGCTGAAATACTAGGCGGAAGCAGCGGAATACGCAAGCTACATATTGAACCGAATCCCTACAAGGTCTAATCCCGGAAAAGTTTCTCCGATATGTATGCTGACAGGAAATCAAACGAATTTGGGGAACATCGTGAGTTTCGGATCACCCTGTATGGTCAGGAGAAATCCAAGGAAGAAGAATTTTGAGAAACATGCAGAAAGAGCACTAATCTTGGGGAAAAATGACAAAACTAAAGGATACAAGGTTTACTGATGAAGGATAGAGTGGTTATTACTACTCGACATGTAATGGAGATTGAAACTTTGGACGATAAGTCGAACGAGAAAATCAGGAAGAGCCTGGCAGGTTTGGATAGAGAAGATTACGTTCCTTATGCGGGAGACGAACAAAGCATCAAGCGAAACGTAAGTAAAGAGAGCAGAAAACACCAAGAACGAAACACTCATGCTCAAGGTGAAGCGGAAGGAAGGCCTACCGCGCAGCAACCAAGGAAATCAGTCCGCAAAGTGAAGAAGACTGCGTAAAGGGCGGCTATGGAGAGAGACAGGTCCAAGGAGAAAAAAAGGAGTATCAAAGCAGTCAATACTCGCTGAAAGGATATGCTGGAGATGAAAGAAGTAAGACGAAGGAGAATATAACGGAAAATACACGCACAGAAGGTGAAGACGGCGAGACAGAGAATTTTCGGTACGGCTTTGCAGTCACAGAACTCAAGAATGTGAAGAACGAAATGTACGCAGCCGTACCTGATCCAAGGAGTTATTATGAAGCACATCAAGGTATCCAATCAAGGCAGTGGCAAGAGGCAGAGCAGCAAGAGCTGCGTTCGTTGGAAAGGATTGAAACATGGAAGATTGTGAGAAGAAGTGATGAAAAGAAACACTTACCAACGAAATGAATTTATAAAACCAAGCTGAAAGCCGATGGAAGTGTGTAACGATACAAGGCAAGGTTAGTGGCTCGTGGTGACAAGTATATATTTGGAGAAGACTTCTTTACTACGTTCTCGACTGTAATGGAGTTAAAAAATATGAAGGTTATTTTAATAATGGCGATGATCTGGAAAGTGCCTGCGCGCCACGGAGACGTACCAAGCGCGTATCCTAAGGCTGAAACAGAAGGATACGAGATACACCTACAGATACCACAAGGAATGAAGATTTAGAAGAAGAAATTAGCGGAATTGGGAGCTGAAAGTGAAGCAGGTGTGATTTTAAAATTGCAGAAAAATCTTTAAGGCCTGAAACACGCAGGAAGGATGTGGTACGAACTGCTACGTGATACTATGATCAAATGTGGATTCATGCACTGTTTAACAGACACTTGCATCTTTTGAAGAAAACTGATGCAAATATTACGCTCGTTGGATTTTACGTTGACGATTTACTCGTCACTGCAACGGATACCAAGTTAGTGGATGGTTTCTTCGAGGATTTGGCTACACTAGAATTGAAGATCTAGGGAAAGTGGAAAAATTTCTAGGTACAAGGATCAGTGGTGACGTTGAAACTGGTTACTGGATTGATCAAGAACAGACGATTACAGAGATGATTGAGAGGCAGGGCCTCAAAGATGCGAACACGGTCAAGGTACCAGTGCTGGTGTTTGAAAACGAAAACGAAAAAAAATGGATTGGATGAATCACTACCGAGCAGAACAAGTGGGAAAATGCCGTCGATCAAGACATTCCAATCACTGGTCGGAATTTTACTGTGGATTTCCCGCGTGTCGCGACCGGATATCGCTTTCGCGGTGCATAGGGCAACGAGGCACACCCATGCGCCGACTTTGCTGGATTTGAAAATGGCGAAACATAGAGCGAGATATCTGAAAGGAACGATTGACATGAAGTTGTCCCTTACGCATGATGACGATGAGTCTTTACCGTTAAGGATTGTGAGTTACAGCGACGCTGATTTCGCAGCGTACAAGAGTGATTGGAAAAGCATCAATGCAAGCGTGATTTACGTGAATGGAATAGTGGCAGGCTAGAATTGCAAGAAGCAGTCGTCTGTCGCTCTATCCACTGCTGAAGCAGAGTTCGTTGCCGCGGCTGTCGGAGGCAGACAGGCATTGGGATTGAAAGAGCTTATCGAAGAAATTGGAATCGAAACGAAAGCGCCTATTGGGCTGAAAGTCGACAACCTAGCTGCGATTAAGCAGATACAAAGCGGTATAAGTGGTGCGAGTGCAAAGCACGTGGACGTGAAGCTGAAATTTATTAAGGATTACGCAAGAAAGGAAAGATAAAGCCGGAGCACGTGTCGAGTGAAGAAATGGTGGCAGATTTACTCACCAAGACATTGGATGGACCGCGCATTGCAAGTTTGAAAAGTCGAATTGGATTGAAATGATGGATTATAGTTCGAATTGGTCCTATCCGATGCTGACTGCGTGATGTTTTTATTTCCTATGGATATATTGTGTTGAAGATGGACTTCGGTAACCTTGGAAGGAGTGTTGAACTAAAGTATACGTCTTGATTGAAAACGTGACTACACGTGAGTATACAAGTTTACTTTGGACCACGTTTTATGCTTTATTTGAAGTATATATTGTTTTTTCGACCAATCAGATGCAAGTGTGACGGCCATCTCGCGACTGTTAAGATGCATATCAGGAGACTCTCAAGTTGCATATCAGTGAGACTGAACACTTAGGTTACTTTACATAATACACTTTTACTTTTACTATACAAGTGCCACGTGCACTTAGTGACTGGACGGTCTCCTGGCAATAGCGCGCCGGAGTACAAGACACACGCAGGTCTCTAATCGGTCCGCTAGCTACGCATACACACTACAAGACAAAGGACACTACATACAACCTGCGTCTGCGGGGCGGGGTCGCCCCGGCCGTTTGGGGACGGGATGAAAGTGTAGTAACTAAAGTTACGCGATCTTGTTTAAGTGAAAAGTCGCTTCCAAATTCCACTACCATTTCTATGAAATTTGGAAATGCATTAGAGTCCTCCGCCGTAAATGTAATGTCACGAACTTAAGTGTTTAAGTTCCTTTCAATTTCAAACCTGACGCAAACGCTTTATTTTTCCCAATTTTGTGATTTACTCAAGTACTACTGTACTATTTCGTGCCCACGTTAGGGGGTTCGTGTTGCTGCCATGGCGGTGGGTGGGAATGAATATCCATGTCTAAAGTGAAGAAGTGGAACAAGTGGCGCGACAAGTGGTGCAAACAAGCAGTCACTGTGAGCACGGGAGGGTACCGTCGCTTCGGTAGATGCAAGCACCAGTCTCCTTTTCTTCCTCTACAGGGCTCGAAACCGTCCCAAAAGCAGTCAAAGGACCCAATTCACAATCTGTCCAGGATGCGTTCGCCTGCAAGAGAGAAGAAGCGCCACACCAAACACACACAAAAGAGGGTTATGACACACTCTCAAGCAACTACTTGCTGGAAACGCATACAAGAACAGTCAACGCAACTACAACAGCTCGTACATATCGGCAGCACTGGCGACCGTCGACATGTCGCGTGGCTTCTTGACGGCACAGGCGTGAGGAGGATTCTCGAGGGACGGTGGTTCCAGCAGCCGTTGTTCCTCCGGTCGCGGCGGCGTGGGATGCATGAGGAAACTGTCCTGAATCCAGAACTGGACCATGTTCATGACGAGCGGACAGCCAATCATGACGATCAAGAGCTCTATCTTGGGGTGATTGTGCACGGGGTAGAAGAGCAACGAGCCCATCCAGCCCAATGGCGTTGAGAACGCGTAGAGCACGAGACCCACCATGAGCTTCATGACGATCAAGATTGCGCACCAGTCGAGCAATTGGATCCACCAGACCCTCCACGACGGGGGCGAGCCGTAATTGCCATGACACCGCACACTTGTCCACTGCTGTCGGATCTGTCCCACGACACACACGAAACATTACGAACCGATCCGAAAGTCAATCGTGTTGTGTGCCCGGGACACAACGTACCGCGACAAATGTCATGACCTGCAGTAATAAATACGCGATATACACGCCCAAGGTCGTATCGATCACGACGTTCATAAAGTAGAAGGCACACTGCATGCAAAAAGAAAACAAAGCGTCAACTAAACGAACGTCCGTCCTCGAGCGAAACGAATCGAAGGAAGGAGGGAATCACTACCTGGTCTTGGTCACTGGGTGTATCCGAGAAGCCCACGAGCCCAATCGCGAACAAAATGTTGAGGACATGAATCATCGCGGCCGACGTGCCCTGCTTCATGGCGTCCATGAACCAGACCTTGACAGGTCTTCGTGGCCATTCTAAGTACCACTTGGCATAGAGCGACGAGAGCGCGAGGAAGCCCAAGAGCATCTGCACCGCATCGTCCGTGCGATCCGCCACGAGCGTGCAGCTCGAGCCCATTTTCAAGACGTGGAAGAGGGAGAGTGCTTGGTTTCTAAGCAAGAAATAGAAACGACGAATTCGACCTAGTTTTGTTAATTGGAACCTCATTTTCTGGTACCACCGCTGGTAGTGTCCAAAAACTTGAATCAAGGATTCGAACGCACAGCCTGGAGATTTGGTACTTTAGGCGATAAAGGACCGGAAATTCGGTGTGTAATTAATTGGGTAGTGCTCAAATGCATACATCCATTTAGTTTGATTCAGGTTTAGGCTGTAATCGAATTTAATCACCTTTTACTCTCTTTGTTGGAAAGTTCCTTTTCGTGTGGATCCTCTCGATTTTTGACAACTTTCGTGGAGATTACGGTGGGTTGGCTTTCACGTTTCGTTTTCTCGAAGTGGTTCTTGTTACGCATTGCACTGTGCTAACGGACATTAGTGGAGATAGCATTGATGAATAAGCTTCAGTTTGATTGTCGTTAGTTGGTTTGTTTCGGATTGGAAGTAACGACGTAGTACGCTATTGTCCCTAGCTGGAAACGCGCAAGACTCACACGTGATGCTCGAGACGCATAAGATTGATAAAACGTATTTGATGTTGTAGCTTTCATGTATTGCGCATACGCGTCAGTATAAAGATAAAAAAAACAGACTACTGATGGGAGACCAAGGTTTTAATGCACGTAATATCGCATTATCTTGACTTGAACGTGCTTTACTTTGATGTCTTCTTTGAAACGATAAATTTTGTCGAGTTTTCATTCTCGAGCTTCTTTCAATGCCTTGAATTAACGTTGGTTGTCCATGAAAAAACACTATTGGATATTCCACGTCAACTTCAATCTCTTGAAGCAACTCACGAAATCCTAGCACTTCCACTTGAACTTTCGGTGCAGCATAATTAAGGTTCTGTTGTTGACAGTGAAATACCACCTTGCTTTTTACAAATGCAGTTAGAAAGGATACTATTCATCGTCCTCACGTCACCTGTGGTCGACTTTTGATCGTCTTTAGATGAAGCGGAATTAGAACCACTATATCCATCAACTTCAATTACCAAAAACCCAGGAGATAGACTAGATCTTGCAAAACGAGTTGCAAGATATCTCAAGGAGCCAAAAGTATGAAAATAAGTATGGTTTTTTAATTGAAGTTGTTTGTCGCGTTGCATGTCTGGCCTTGTGTAACTTGAGGTCCAGAGCAGGCTGACTGAAAACTTTAGATTGAAATTTTCCCCGAATCCATTTTCAACCAGGTTCAGATCTTCGTATTCTATTCAATTTGAATCCTCACGGCTTTTGCATGCATCAGTTGAGCTCATGTAGTAGGTTGTCGATTATGACCTCTTGGGCAAGGGTAGATACCCTGCATCTTGACCGTACCACATTCCGAGGAATTCGAGACTTGATTTCCAGTATCTATAAGCCTTCGAAAGATTCGCTGACCAACTTTGTCTCGGTTCGAATTACTAATAAATCACACCAACTTTTGTTGTGTCGCTTCTGGTTTTATTGGCGTAAACACTGCATCGTCTAATATCTGTATTCAGTATTTTCCGTGCAGAAGTATATTCCAAAGTCACTCTGCTTATTTCAGACCGCAAAAAGTCTTCTCTAGTGTCCACGCTCAATCCAATCGTCCGAAATCACGCTTTCTAGTGAAGAATATAAAGGTACAAATCCTGCTCTTCCCTCCAATGCCTTAACATATACATTCGTTGTATTGGAAATGCTTTGCACACACTCCCCAGGAACGAGATGAGCGAGAGACAGTTTGACGGTTCCCATTTCAATTGCGGTAACAGCAACTGTGAGAATCAAAACCTTGGGACATGCCATAAATCATGCCCTAAATCTCAGGATACTTCTGCTTTGTCAACCTTGCTCTTAAAAAGCAACTTGCTGTGAGACTTGTGGCTCTTTAACGACTTTTTAAATGTTGTTTTCCAAAGACGCAACTTCTTTTTGCATTGCCACTTTCCACTTTATTCGTACTTTTCATAGCATCACCGAAATGATTCAGATCCATTTCGGAAAAGAAATTAACTGCACCCACTCCAACAGAAACTACTTCATCCTTGCTTTCCTTTTTTACACTTGTTTCCTTCTTGTTTTTCTTCGTAAGTTCCTGTTGATTTGCCTATCTCGTTTCATCCCTTCTTTTTTGCTTGAACGATGTTCAGTGAATACTTTCCGCTTTTTCATTCCTTTCATGGTTGTTGACTTCGCTGATGTGACGTACACCCCATATTTCTTGCAAGACCCATCCAAGTTGTTATTCTCTGCACCCCCATCAGTGCGTAGTACCCGAACGTTACAGTTGAAATGACGATAAAAAAACTATAAGGTGTGTTCAAGTTCTTTAGCTGTGGTTTTCCACGAAATGTGATTATAATCAACGAAATTTAATCGATTTTCAAAACGATTTGGGTGTGAGAAGGATAATGAGATTTCATTAGATAGGAAAACGATATTTAAGTTGAATCTTATCGTTCTAATTGGAATTTTTAGGAGAAATTCTTGTATATAAATTATTTAATTCGTTCGCAAAATTGATTCAGTTCACTTAATCAATTCCAAAAGGGATATTATTTCATTGTTAAACCAGCGAACGTACTACATTTGTATATTTGATAGGTTTCGGAAAAATCTAATGCCCCCCCCATTTTGGCTAATGCGCCCCCCCAAATGAGAATTTAGAATACTTTTTCACAAAAGGGGAATGTTAAATCGACCCCCCCAAATTGTTAATTCGACCCCCCCCCGCCCATTTCTACACATCGATGTAACAATGCCCTTTTTATATTGTAAATAATGACCGTCGCCTTAGCCTTCGAAAGTGACGATGGCTCGCGAGGGGGCTGTCTAAACTGACCGAGCCATTTGTCTAAACTGACTGACCGCGTGGGGGTGGCACGGTCGATCATCTTTTGATTGGATTGATGACGGAAGGTTCCAATAAGTTTAGGAGAAACGGGATGTATCTGGTATTTTTATGCAAGCGTGATATATTGTTTAAGGACAAAAGACCGCAACCGCCTTCCGGAATATTAAGCTCCGCCTACATGCGTTTTTTGTGCTTTCTTGCCGCATTACGCGGTAGAAACTTCATCTAACTACGCTGCTATGGGCACCGAGCGCCTGGTTTCCGCGTCTTAATGTCATTCACCAGCTTATCCGAAAATTTTTGTCCTTCCAAAAAAGACTTCATGTGCAAAATAGTCTGAACACCAACGTCCGGAACGGTCTTGCCACGAATCAATTCACTATACTTTTGCGGGTGAAAACACGCCAAAGGATCAGTGCCGCGTGCGTTTGACGACACGCCTTCCACCGCGCGGAAGAGGGCGTAGATGTCGTTCATTTTCATAAAAAAGCAAGTGGCACAACCACCAGCGGTCGAGCATCCTTCACCTCCTGCAGCACCAGGCACTAACACTTCTCCTTCCGTAGCAACAGTGTAATGGGGTGCCATTACATAATTGATATTCAAGTTAGAATATCACAGTTTAATTTCAGACGCGTTGTCTGAAATTTAAATAAGAGATTATAAGTTATTATAATCTACGAAGGAAAAGTCGATTCGGTATAAATACCGAATCTTGCAGGTTAACTAATAGTACAGTTAGTTTAATACTTGATATTATTATATTAGTTAGGTAATTACTATACTGTTAGCCTCTAAACCACCCATTAATAAACACTCTTAATTTTGCGTTCTAGAACATAAGTGAATATTCATATATTTACTTTTACTATAGGATTAGTTGTTATCAGCTAATCCTGCCCTATTGTATTGCGCGCTTCCTCGCAAAATACATTCTAAGCCTGTAACAGGATCAGTTCTGTTACACCTGGTAGCACTTTGTGGTCCGTCTTAACGACCACAGTTCCGTTCTGCTAGTTAACTAGCGGAGCGAAGATTAAGAGCCGCTCGGCATCATGTCGCGAGACATGTCGGCTGCCGAGCGAGAAAGAACGCTGGAAGAGGTGAATAAACACTTCCCTCACTTCTCGTCGCGTAGTAAAGACGCGACGGTGGAAATGATTCGGTCTATGGGGACCGACATCATTACCTTCCTCAAGAATAAGTCCCCGGAGGAAGTGGTACAGGTGGTGAATCGCTTTAGGCGAAACCACCTAGAAAAGCCTGAACGGCCCGCGACAGAGGCAGCGCGGACCGCATCTGCACATACAACGCATAGCGTTGAAGTGCTAAAGGCGCGAGTACCACCCTTTACCGGCGAAGGGGGCGAGCCCCTTTGTAGATGGTTCGCAGAGGTGGAAGATGCCATCTCTGCGCAAAATATTGTTGACGAACGTCAACAGGCGTACTTCGCCACAACATGTCTAGGCGGCAGATCCATGGCATGGGCGATGAGTCGCAGTGCCACTGATGACTCTGGGTTCTTTACTTATAAGGAATTTAAAGCTGAGCTAAACCTCAACTTTGAAGCTCCAGAAATGGAGCTAAGTAGTCGGCAGGAGTTCATGGAACTCCGGTAAGGTAAGATTGACCTCCAAGCTTACGCTCAGAAGACACAATATTTGCTGTCAAATATTGTGTATGAGCCGGTGCCCCCTTCTATGCAGGTCAATGGCTTCATGAAGGGACTCAATGATGGTCCCGTCAAACAGAGTCTCTACCGGCACCCGCCAGAGACTCTAAGGGATGCCATTGATATGAGCATCCGTGAGGAGTTCAGCATGCGATCAGCGTCATCGCATGCTGGGTACAGCCGAAGGGCTCAACAGCCCTTCGCTTTTGACATGCCGCAACGGCATGTCAACAATCAGCAGTCGGGCAGACGAAGTTCACACTTCGTCTTAAGAAACAGCCACCCGCGCCAGAGCATGGGCGGTAGAGGACCAGAGCCGATGGACCTATCGGTTGCGGTTGCTTCGAACACGAAGCAACCGAAATTTAAGAAGAATATTCGCTGCAATAGATGCGCGAAAATGGGGCATTTTGACCATGAGTGTATGGCACCGTGTCCGGTGCCACGCAGTCAGCGGACGGAACCGTCCGCTCCACGGCGACACCAACAGGGACATCACCCTGTTGGTGCAAACAAACGTAGATCACCAGTAGGGGCGGGGCGCCCTACTGGGAATGTTATCCCACATGCCGACATAGGGCATGTGAGGGTAATAGCCCCAGACGGGACTATGTCCTGTCAAAAGGTGCAGGGTGATGGAAAACCTCTTATCACCCTGGAGGTTAAGCCGCAAGGAAGCGATGTCCCCATGCGAGCTTTGTTTGACACAGGAGCGTCAAACAATTTCGTTAGAACTCAGAGTCTAACGCTGTTGAGCTTCGTGGAGGTAGAAACCCCACGAAGTATGTTGGCAGTCCGGTTAGCAACAGGTGCAACCGTAACTATTCCAAAGCTTGTGATTAAAACACGCTTCGAGTTGAATGAACTGTCATTCGAGGATGAATTCATCGTCCTCGATTTAGATGACAAGTTCGATGCGGTACTTGGAATCCCATGGATGTCCAGGTTTAAACCTTCGATCGACTGGGTTAACCTATCGATCGACTGCGGCGGACGCACAGGATCTGATCACCCTGTGTGTAATCCGGCTGTATCAGAGGATACAACCGCAGCGTCAGACAGTCTGGTGGATAGCGATGGCACCACCAGGTCTGTTCTGACACGATCAGCGGAAGGTACCTCCGCTGGTGAGAGTCCAGAGGGACTACCACGCGCAACAGAAGAGTCGTGCGTGTTGGAGAGAAACATTCCACGGGTGATAAAGACCACCGTGAGAATGAAATAGTATCCACAGTGGGAAACACCCACTGTGCGACCGAAGGTTCCAACACGACGAATGAATTCCGTGTTGATGAGAGTTAACTCACGATCGAGTGCAATCGTGAGCAAAACTCCGTGGTGGCCAGTGCCCACCACGTTTCTTTAGCCATGCGCACGGGTGATAAAGGCCACCGTGTCGCAGAAAAGGCGGCCGATCAGACGAGCACATCTGATCGCCAAAATTCCATGGTAGGCAGTGGCCACCATGAAGATGAGTATTCGCACACGGTGAATCGTAATCACCGTGTAGCAGTCAATCAGACGAGTGCGTCTGATTGCATGGGCAGTTCCGTCGAGACGATCAACGTCCTGACGCAAACGGAGACCGGATTAGCTACCCAGTCTCTGTTGATGGAACACCCTCCGAAAGAAGGTTCGGAGGTGATGGCTCTTCCAGCGCTAGGCTGGAAGAAGTTTATGAGAAACTTGCACGATGGTCAAATCGAACAGATCTGTATTATCGTATCAACAGATGATGTAGTGGATATTCGTGAACGAATATCCACATTAAAAGTAGAAAACATTGGGAAAGAGGTTCCCAATGATCAAACCAGAGTTCAGCGCTTTGAAGCGCAGATCTGGGAGTCGCTTAAAGCGAACTCCCCATTTTATGAGGTACTTCGGGAATAAGCTGATGTATTCCCAGAAGAAGTACCTAGCGAGCTCCCTAAGGATAAGGGAACTCGTCGTGAAATTGACCTCGTGCCAGGTACGAAGTATTGTGTCACGCGGCAATGGCCGTTGCCGCGTGATCAGGTAAAAGCGATCGACCAGTTTTTCGAAGCTCGTCGTAAATCAGGCCAAGTGCGGGAGTCTATCTCACCGCACTCTACCCCCACCTTTTGTGTGAAGAAGTCCACAGGTGGGTGGAGAATCGTTCATGCTTACAACAAGCTGAACGCAGCGACGGTACCGGCGCAGACGCCGATACCGCGAAAATATGTCATCATAGATGGCATGTGCGGGAGCACCATCTTTAGTGCTCTCGATCTAAGAGATGGATTTTATCAAATCCTAATGCGTGAGAAGATATCCCTCTCACGGCGGTAAGCACCCCAAGCGGCATGCTTTGGGAGTGGCTTGTTATGCCGCAGGGGCTTCGAAATGCCCCTGCTACGTTTAACAGATGCGTAACGCATCTATTACGCCAGGTGCGAGAATTCGCACCGAGTTATTTCGATGACGTGTTCATCCATAGTAAGGGTGAACACGATAAAAGCTATGTAGATGTCCATAGGGAACATCTACGTCGAGTGTTAGAGCTTATGCGTAAGCATAAGCTCTATGCAAATCTGAAGAAGTGCACCTTTGGTGCACCTGAGATACCCGTTCTTGTATGCTTTGTAGGCAAGAACGGGGTGCGTCCTGATCCAGAAAATATCAGGGTGATCGTTGAATGGCCTACGCCAAACAACGTTAAGGAACTTCGAAAGTTCCTTGGGTTGGCAACATATTTGCACAAGTATTCGTGCAACTATGCTGGGTTAATACGACCTCTTTCTCAATTGCTTAAGAAAGATGTCGAATGGCATTGGGATACCAAATGCCAAGATTCTTTTGATGCAGTCAAGAAAAGCTTGACTGAAGCGCCTGTCTTGGATATAGCCGATAACGAGCGTCCGTTCCACGTCGTCTGCGACGCGAGCGATTTCGCTATCGGCTGTGCTTTGATGCAGCGTGATCGCGTAATCTGCTATCAATCGCGTCAGTTGCGCCCAGCCGAGCGCAACTATCGAGTGCATGACAAGGAACTCCTTTCCATGAAGTATGCACTGGCTAAGTTTCGGATCTATCTATTGGGTGATAGACCGTTTGTGGTTTACACGGACCATGCGTCACTACGCACGGCCGTGAATTCACCACACATTTCTCAAAGAATGTCTCGATGACTGTCATTCTTTGCTGAATACAACTTTACGGTTGAATACAAACCCGGAAGTTGAACGTGATAGCGGATGCGCTATCACGAAGGCCCGATTACGAGACAAAACCGTCCGTAACCGAAGGTGCCAGTGTAAACGCGATCCGTTGCACTGCTTTGTCTTCGTCAATTATACGACAAGTACGCGAGGCGTACAAAACAGACGAGGAGACACTTCTGTTGATTGATTACTTACGTAATCAATCAAGTGAGAAACGCGACGAACTCCCAAAGTTCCTCCGCGCTTGCGTGCATCGATATCGACTGCACGATGGTCTGCTGCTTTACAGCACAGACCAAAAAGACGAAAGTCGCATCGTCGTTCCAAACGACGATGATCTCCAACATCAAATTATATTTGAGTATCATGATGCACCGATTTCGGGGCATCAAGGTCGAGAGAAGATATACGCTTCTCTCGCACGTGACTTTTACTGGCGAAACCAACACAAGTGGGTACGGAAATACGTACGCGCTTGTGAGATTTGCCAGCGCGTTAAGCCTGCGAAGTCTGCACAGGCTCCGCTGCAATCTCTGCCGGTTCCGACAGAGTGTTGGAAGTCCATTTCAATGGACTTCGTATTCGGTCTTCCACCCGACAATAGTCGGAAGACCGGAATAGTGGTCTTTGTAGACCGTTTCAGTAAGATGGTACATCTTACTGCAGTATCAGCGAACGTAACCACCGCTCAAACAGCGCGGATATTCGTTGATACGGTATTCCGTTTGCATGGAATGGCGGAAGAAATTGTCTCGGATCGAGATCCGAGATTTACAGGACGTTTCTGGCAAGAAACGTTCTCATTGTTGGGAACCCAGTTGAAGATGTCAACTGCGGACCATCCGGAAACGGATGGGCAGACGGAACGGGTTAACCGCGTTCTCGGAGACATGTTGCGATCATACGCACATGCCTTTGAACAGTGGAGTGACTATCTGTCACTCACTGAATTCGCGATTAACAATTCGGTGCATGCTTCAACTAAGCATACACCGCTCTACGTGAATCCTTAAGGCATCCACGAACCCCAGCTTTACTTGGCGGTACGCCAAATCTAAGTGGTGGAGGGAGACGCTCAAATTTTGAGCGAGTCAATGCGCAAGTTGCGACTGCAACTTGTGAACAAAACGATGGCCCTTCTACTGAAAATACAGTAGAAGCGGAAGCAGCTTCAATTGAAACTGAAGCTGCATACGATGAATATGTGTCTGCAGCAATGGCTGCAGACAACGAGGACAATGCACCTACTGCTGATAAAGCAGTAGATGAATTCGTATTACAGCGACAAGCTGTAATACGCTATGTAAAAGATGCACTTGCCTATGCTTTTTACAAGCAGAAGCAAAATGCAGATAAACAAGGAAGGAAGAACAAAAACTCCTTTCTGAAAGGTGAATTGGTAATATTAAGTACTACCAATTTGCCTACACATGCAATAAGCAACTTCCCTACACGGAAGTTGCTTCCTAAGTACATTGGACCTTTCAAGGTCCAAGAGATTCGGGGGAATGCCTATACCTTAGACATTCCCACAGAAATGCGGCTTCACCCAACATTCTATGTTGGGCGGCTCAAGCCGTATCACTCGTCTTCGTCTTACGACGAGACGCAGAACCACGGAAGATACTGTGCTTCTCCAAGTCTCCCAATAGAGACTTGTAATCGGCCTCCAGACGTTGGTGAGCAGAGTGGAGAGTCGTTACCTCCGCCTTCGACTGCTCAAGATCAGCTGTGCGCCTATCGAGCTCTCCCTTAAAGCGGGAAAGCTCAATGTACAGAAGATCATTCTTCTGCTGGAGGGCAGTGTGCGCCCCGAGAATATCGCGGACATCCTCGCGAAGAGACCGATATGTCTTCACACAGTGAGACATATCGCTGCTCAAGGAGGAATAACCCTCCTCGAGCTTGCGTAGCAAAGAACCATGCTCCGCAACAACAACGGCGAGGGAATTCTCAACCTCCGCCGCCCGTGATTGATAATCAGGGGAACAAGCGATATATCGTCGAGCGCTTGATCTCGAAGCGCTCGGTGCCTTTTGAAGAAGGGGCAGCGTACCGAGTACTTGGTACGCTGGCTGGGATATCCCCAAGAGTTCGACTCTTGGGAGCCGATTGAGGTTCTGAAGGCCGACGCCCCAGACCTTTTGACTGAGTTTGAGAAGAAGTCTCAAACTCATAATGCGAAGTAGCATCAACAGTAGGTGTTGATGCATTCAGGGTATCAATTAAACCCTGAATTTCGGCGGGTACGGAAAACCCACCGTACCCCCGCAACTCCTCCTCTGACAGACGAGGAGCGCCCTTCGTACACCGCTGGCAAACGAGGTGAGAAGGGACACCACACTTTAACCCTTCTTTGATGCAAGCAAAATGGATGTATTCCATTTTGCCTGTTCGTGAGTGCTTTAAAAAGCGCTCGCGCATTACGTGAACTTTATTCACGTAATCATCTGGGCTTTTGTTGTAGTTATCAACAAAAGCATTCCAACTCTGAGTCAGGGCGTCTTTATCGTCCCTGTTCTTCCTTGACCCTTTCCGGCTCGAATAATATCGAACCTGGAAAAAGAGGTCAATAAAGTACAGACGTCTATCGTCTGTACTTCGATCGAATCGACGTGACTGGATGTCTTCGCAGTCATCCAGCACGTTGATATCGAACAATGCATACTGGCAGTCCCGTTTACGGTGACCGCCACTGTTGGGGGCAATAGCCCAGCCAGGGGTCCAAAACCCCACTTTGTACGGAACATGTGGTTCCGTACGATTATACGCTTTATAATCGGCAGGCGCCGCTTCTGTTCGAGCCCTTTTAGCAGGCGGAGCACCGCCTGCTTCAACACCACGCGCCGGGGTTAAATCACCCCGACGTGGAGAAGTACTTGGTCCAGGTGGGGCTCTGCGTTCCCGCAACCACCTGTGATAATCATTGTCGCTGTCATAGCTTACAGCGACACCAGAGTCGTCATCGCTGTTAGGTGATGAGCACCTAGCGAGTTTCGACTCGCTAGATCCTTTAGTGGGGACATCTGTATCCCCATCACTTTGTTCGGAGTCAGAACTCCTGAACATGCCCCTCTTGTCAACCCGCCATTCGGAAGTTGCCATCGTGCGAGATGTTGCATTAGCAACATCTCCCTGTTTCTTGTCAGATGCCGCCTTAGCAGCATCTGTGGTCGAAGACGGTACGTCTTCCGGCCTTTGCGTAGTTGACGCTGCTAATGCAGCGTCACCGTTGTCACTCAACACCTCAGCACCTAGTGCTGAGGCGGAGGAAGAAGTTCCTTCATTGTTTTCAGCAGCGCTCTTTAGAGCGCCGCCGCCGTGTGTCTTGACCATCGAGTCGATGGTCAATCAGTTGGTGAATGAGAAATTCTGACCAACAAGTGCCACCCATGATTGGCCAAAATAATAATTATTATTGGCCAACCACCTTAAGTGGGGGGCGATGTAATGGGGTGCCATTACATAATTGATATTCAAGTTAGAATATCACAGTTTAATTTCAGACGCGTTGTCTGAAATTTAAATAAGAGATTATAAGTTACTATAATCTACGAAGGAAAAGTCGATTCGGTATAAATACCGAATCTTGCAGGTTAACTAATAGTACACTTAGTTGAATACTTGATATTATTATATTAATTAGTTAGTTACTATACTATTAGCCTCTAAACCACCCATTAAATAAACACTCTTAATTTCGCGTTCTAGATAGCAAGTGAATATTTACATTCACTTTAGTATAGGATTAGTTATTATCAACTAATCCTGCCCCTCTTGTATTGCGCGCTTCCTCGCACATTACAGTGTAAACCTGTAACAGGATCAGTCCTGCTACAAACAGTATCCGCAGACACGGGAAATATAATTTCTACCTCCGGCTAAACGCCTCCCTTTTGAATGTTTAATGTTTCCTGCACGCCTCGTAAAATGGCCGTGATCATGCCGGCCTCCGTCCCAAGCACGAAACTAAGCTTTTCGCTGGATTGATTTTCCAGTTCCTCTGCCGTCTTGGCTTTAATAAAGTTGAGAATATTTGAAGTAGAGCCAACCACACCACGACCCTTAGTTTGCGCCTCCATTTCAAGCGTAAACATTTGTCCAAGAACTTCAAAATGAGCTGTATGATAGGCATAACCGTATTCATCTCGGACGCGCTGAGTCACTTTATCGCCAAACATGTGGTGTACGATGCAGTTACCCTCTTTGAAGAAGTCAAATCGCGTGAGCAGCTCAGCAGTGGTTTTTTGGTTGTGCTGCGTGTGAATCCTACGAATCTGTTCATCAGGAAGCTTAGCCATGTGTTAGAACATTTGCTACAGATTCTCTCCCCGTACCACATGGTGATGTCTGGTACCTGTGAAAACGCCTGCAGCACTGTCTGCACCACATTCGAGGACGTACAGGTGATAGTCGGTACCAAATCATGTGCAAAAGCTTTTCTACGAAGTGTGGTATTAATGTACACAATGTGGGGACTGCTAGGCATCTTGGAAGCCTTTTGCAAATACGCAAGGTATTCCTGCTTCTCTGCTAACTCATCCAGACTGAAACCAACCTTATGCTCTGCCAGTCGGTACACTGGGATATGACCAAAATTGTTGGAATCCAGGTTTTCCCGCACGCTCTAAGACATAAAATCAACGCCCAGCACGGCCACGGATTGGATAACCTTCGTAGCCATCTTAGTCTGCAGCTTCTCCCATGGCGAGTGAGTCAGCAATAAATGTGTGCGGCCAGGATAACGATGACAAAATACCCTGGAGCTCTGGGTCCATATAAAAGTGCGCAACGATCCCCATCTTTTTCTTATGCAACAAAGCATCTAGTTCCTTGACCACCTGCATGTCAGGCTTCAAATAGTTGGCCTAATCTTCGGCAAATGATCCTTGGGCGGACACTTCGTGAGCAGAAACCTATGTGAACACCATTCTGATTACTATCCGCACTGATTAAAGTCACGGCAAAAAGGATGCGCGCACCTAAATAGAGGGAAATGGACGGTCCCATGACGCGGCGAGTTATCCTGGTGCGGCAAGTGTAAATGCAGACGCATGAGGCGTGATGGGAGTGTTAGAAACCGGCGGAGGTGATGACAACGTGGTAGAATAGGAACTGAAAATATATTAGAGCCAACTTTCTCTCTTTCTCTCTCTCTTGCGCTCTAAAGCCCCATCGGGAGTTACGAAACCCTCTTGGGAGTTACAAAACCCTCCCGATGGCACTTCAACATGCATGGAGATGAAACGGATACTAAATATATCCGGAATCCAACACGCTTCCTTCGAAGCCTCTGCTTCAAAATTTTACTCAATCCGTTGTCGATACCCCCATCAACTTGCATAATTCTTCGAGCTTTGTATTGTCCAAAGGCTTGGTGAATGCATCGGCAGGATTAACTTCTCCCTTGACCTTCACAAGCTTGATCAATCCTCGCTGGACTTGATCACGAACATAATGCCATCGGAGCTCGATGTGTCGAGTTCCTTTTGAATACGTTGGATTGGTGGCCATCACCAAAGCTGCACTGTTGTCAATATGAATGATTGGCGTGATACTTGAACCTGGGATAATTTCTGACAAAATGTTAGCTTGGGCCATCGCTTCCATGCTAGCATCACATGCTGCAACATACTCGGCTTCGGCAGTTCATTGAGCATCGATTGGTTGACGCTTTGACATCTATGATACTGCGCCTCCTGCGATCGTAAGCACATAGCCACTGGTGCTTTTCCGAGTTTCAAAGTCACCACCCCAATCGCTGTCACAATATCCCTTGAGTTGAACACCACGATCCTTGTCATCATTATCACCATTCTTGTGCCAAATTCCGTGTGCACTCGTCCCGGCCAAATATCTAAGTACTTTCTTTAATGCACCAGCGTGTTTTGACGTAGGATGAGCAACAAATCGACTGAGTTGACCAAGAGAATAAGCAAGGTCAGTCCGTGTGCTTTTAGCTAAGTACATTAGCATACCCAAAGCACCTCTATAGTCGAAACTTAAATCAACTACTTCGTCATCGTTTGCCGGAACCAACCGAGCGTTTGTCTCTATTGGACTTCCACACACTTTTTTTGTTTTATCAAACCCATACTTGTACAGGATATCTTGTGTGTACTTTTTCTGGCAAATGAATAATCCATCATCTGTTTGATGCACCTCCACACCAAGATATTCAAACAAACGTCCCTGATCTTTAAGCCCGTATTCATGATCCAAAGCTGCAAAGAGGTCACGATTGAACTCTTCGTTGTTTGTCGCGCACACAACATCATCTACGTATACGAGCAAATAGACCACCGTCTCACCATTAATGAAGTAGTATAAGCATGGTTCCGTCGCACACCTGATGAATCCACGATCTAGAAGCCAACCATTTATCTCAGAGCTCCATTCCCTTCCAGACTGTCGAAGGCCATATAGTGCTTTCTTCACGACGTATACATGTCCAGGTTCGTTGCATGGGAATCCTTCAATGAACTGGACGTATTGTTTAATCTTTAAAGTCGCATTCAGATAGGCCGTATTGATGTCGCTACCGTAGAGACGCAACCCACGATCGGCTGCAATTGCGACAAGATCTCTAAACGATGACATCCTTGCCACGGGTGAAAATGTCTCGGTGAAATCGATACCTGGTCGTTGCCAATTTCCTAACGCCACAAGTCGCGCCTTGAATCTAATTATAAAACCTTGCGCGTCCGCCATGAGTGCATAGACCCACATAGTTCTCATTGTTTGTGATCCATTAGGCATGTCGGTCGCTGGGATATCTTCCAAGACACCTTTGTCTTTTAGCGCTTGCATTTCAATCTCCTCGGCTTGTCTCCAGAAGTCGGCATGGTTCGATCTCACTGCTTCACGACGATTCTTTGGGACTTTAATATTGTTGACATTTATTGCCTTGTCATTCTTGCCGATAATCCGCTTGGTCATGTTTGCAAGTCGCACATAATCATCAAATCTGGCTGGTGCACGAATCTTCGACCATTCTCGAAGTCACGTCCGTCGTACCTTCGTGTCCAAACCAACTTTGTTTCGCTCATTTTCCGACGACGTGTCATCTCGTTTGACGCGATTTCCAAGACCATTTGGTGCTACTATCACATCTTGTGGCTCCGACACAGAACCCTTGTCACTTATCACTTTCTTGGCTATTTCGGTCTCGTCGAATACCGCTCCTTCATCTTCTAGAGTTACTTAAATAGGCTTATCTGACCCATCCATTTGCATCTCGCCCTCTTCGGTCGAGTCATCGGCCAAATATTATTGTGAGCTATCGTAGTCCAAATTCACATCTGATCCATGACTTGCAGACACTGACACTGCGCCACATTCATGACTTTCGAACTGATTATTACCATCAATGTCATGATCTTCACACTGAGCTTCAGGATCTTCAAAGCGATCATAATTGTCTTCGGATGAATGCCCTTCGTCATCGGACTCAACCTCGTCCTCATGCTCGTGTCTGGAGTTGTCTAGAATGATTGTGTTAACCTCAAATTTGACAGAGGCATTGACACCATCGCTCTCATCTGAATCATTCGCTGTCAGCATGTCATCGTCCATGTTCGGTTCTGTGATACTGACCACTGATGCAACTTTGCCGCCATCTTCTGGTGGTTCCGTAGACAGCTCAAGCCATTCACCAATTTCGTTTTCAGCTGGGTCGACGTTGTGACGTTCACCGTACGTAATATCTTCACGCACCCGTACCTCAGCCACAAACTTTACCTTGTTTTCACTGGGAATTCAAACCAAGCAACCTACAGTATCTTCCCTATAGACCAAGAGGAATGCTATCACGGCATTTGCATCATGCTTTTGCTTCTATGGTGTGACAGGCACATGGACAAACACCAGACAGCCAAATGGACGAATGTGGTTGATGTACGCCTTCACTCCAAACACGCGTTGGTAAGGAATACCGTCAATTGGCTTGCTATATAGACGTTTTTTAATGTACGCCGCGTTCAACAATGCGTAAATCCAGAACAATCGAGGATATCCATACCGGTACATACCAGCCTTCACCATCGCAACCAACGTTTGATGAGTCCGCTCACATGGGTTCAAATGTAAGCTTTTGGGTCCCACCTTAATGTGCTCGATACCTCGTGCCGAGTACCATGCTGCCATGGTTTTGTTCACAAACTCTGCTCCCCTGTCCGTCAAGATCTGTTGCACTGGGAATCGTTCACTTCCAGCCATCTCGAACTCACGCTGTACAATCTTCTTGATCCCACGACCCGCTTGTCGTTCAGCCAACACAACATAATCTTGAATGTGTTTGTTCACTGTCTCCGCAGATTTATTCTTCAGCAATTGAAGTGTCACAAATCGACTCCATGCATCCAAAATCACGAGAATCGCTGTGTAATTCGTTCCATTGTTCTTAGGTGGGAAGAGTAGGTCTGCATAGACAAGTTGATTCGGTGCCGTCACTCCATGGTCGAGTTTCTTTCGTCGTCGCTTTTGCTTCTGTTTGCCAATGTGGCATGCGTCACAATTTTTCTGCTTTAGACCACTGAGCATCATACGCTCTGTCAACGCTCTATCCACCATCACCTTCAAATACTGATGGCTTGCACACATGCGACGTTTGTTCCAATCATCAATCGTTCCAACTCCATCCTTCACAGTGAAATTTGCAATGATTCTGCCACCATGTCCTAGCGGAGTGGCATGGACCGTGCCCTCGGCCTTAAACACCCAGATTCCTTCCTCTACTATCGCATGAATGACATCTTGACCTTGCAAAAGAGCAATAAACATGCACGACTGTTGTCAAAGTCGATCTCAAAGCCTTGATCCATGGCCAATTTCATAGAGAAGAGACCGTGGTCGGCGTTCTTAACGTATAGTACGTCGTCCACAAACAATTCCACCTCTTGATCGACCACTTTAGAAACGATTCGAACTGTACCGATGCCTGACACTTTCTTCAGTAATTCACGTGCAACACCAGACACGCTTGCACCAATACTATCTGGATCAATATTCTTCATGTGGACAAACAGACTTTTGTCCCCAACAATGTGACTGTTTGAACCGATATCAAAACACCACCAGGATGAACCTTCCGTGATCCCCACAGCTTGTCTTTGATCTGCTGCGACCATGTCCGTTGCCAGCGGTAATGACTCGACTGCCGCTTTTGCTGTAACCCCCAGTTCAGCTGCAATGACTGCAGGAATTTCCATCTTATGTCTTGTGACCCACGCTGTTTCCCATCATCGCGAGTAAAGTTTGCACGATGCTGACGCTTCTCATCAGCTTTATTTGGGCAATTCGCACGGAGGTGGCCAGTTAAACCGCACTTGAAACATCTCCTTCCAGTTTGTTCCTGACCATCACTCTGCTGCCTTTGTTCATGGCTGCTCTGACCTCGGCCACTGCCACCATTATGATGTAGACGTCCACGACCACGACTACCAGAACCATGGTCAGTGTGAACACCCGTTTTTGGTCAGTGGCATGACTGTCTTTCGGCAGCCTGCCCAATTATGACACGTAGCTCTTCGGGAGATAGTGTACCCCCGTTTCCACCGTACTTGATCGCACCGCGAAGTTGTTCGTATTCGTAGAGGTCGGGAAGACTATTAAGCATCATCTCCTTCATGTCGATATCATTGATCTCGTATCTGTAACTTGCAAGCTCCATGCGTAGACGGAACAGCTTTGCCAAATGAATATCAATGTCATCGTTTTGACTTCATTTCATGGAGCGCAACTCATTGGTCTTCTTCAGAATTTGACTCTATCGAATCGTCGGGTCCGATCGCTTTTCATAAATTTCACATACCATTTCCCACATCTTGCTTCCAGTTTCGAGATGATCAATTTGTTGTAACCTTTCCGTCCGCAAAGTGGTACCAATCAATCGCATGATAGTGTACTGCCGCCTATCAAAGGCCTCTTTTCCTTCCTCAGAAGTGAGTTCCTCACGTTTGAGCTTCGGAAGCGCAATATCGTCCAGACCATGCTCTCGCATTACCGTAAGAAATGTCCACTTGTATTTGAGGAAGTACTTGCCATCCCAGTTTGTGAGGAGACCATCAACTTTGATTTCCTTCGACTCCTTGAACTCTCGGATCAAGCGAGCTTCTCGCGCGCTTATCTGGGTACTACTGTCGCTACTTGATGAAGACGACATCCCGCACGACAATTTTGTTCGGCTCATAACCCTGTTAGAAACCGGTGGAGGTGATGACAACGTGGTAGAATAGGAACTGAAAATATATTAGAGCCAACTTTCTCTCTTTCTCTTGCGCTCTTGTGCCCCATCAGGAGTTACGAAACTCTCTCGGGAGTTACGAAACCCTCCCGATGGCACTTCAACATGCATGGCGATGAAACGGATACTAAATATATCCGGAATCCAACAGAGAGTGCGTAGGTACGGCATACTTTTAAGGTCGGTCAGTTTAGACAGCCCCCTCGAGAGCTATCGTCACTTTCGAAGGCTAAGGCGATGGTCATTATTTACAATATAAAAAGGGCATTGTTACATCGATGTGTAGAAATGGGCGGGGCGATTTAACATTCCCCTTTTGTGAAAAAATATTCAAAATTCTCATTTGGGGGGGGCGCATTAGCCAACATGGGGGGGGCGCATTCGATTTTCCTAGGTTTAATTATACTTAGTAAATCTAGACCATTCATAATATATACGTAGGGACGCCCTACCGGCACACCCCATGTCACTTTCGACCAATACAATTCGAGAAACTGGTAAAAAAACATCTTATCAAAAAAAAATCTTGTCCACTTGCGCGATTAAATCTCAGGTACGAAAGAAGGACCTTGCGTCTCAAGAAGCAATGGCCGAGGGCAATTCGAGTCGTGCCTGTTGCCTGTGTAAGAAGAGCTTCTTGTACAACTCAATCTTGTCCCATCGTCTTCTGAACAGCTGCATGAATGCCTTTCGAGAAAAGAGACGACCCCATCCTCCATGACCCGCGTTCTTGGGAGAGTCTACGCTTTGATTCAGCCGAGGCAGCGGAAACGGAGCTTTCGACGTAAGCGTTCGTTTGATGTGATGCGACGGAGATCAAAGTGTGATTGTAAACGGAACCTGGCGAAGATCTGGATGAAATAATGTGGGCTAGGCGACAGCTTTCGCTACAGAGGAGGCACAGGAAATACAGGGAGAAGAGAACATCAATCGCAGTGTCGGGAGTGTCCGTTCGCAGCAACGATTCGCGGAAAGGAAGGACCATTTTATGTCACCTTTGACAATACGAAGCACTCAAGTCGAGTGCAAGATGTTTCCAAAAGCTAGGGCTATCCAGCGTCCCGGAGGATAGGAAACAACAGATCACAGACATGATTCATAACGATGTGCCAACGAAACAAAGTTTCGGAACGAGAAACAACCCCCTCGTTCTCAACAAGGACATAGAGAACATGCGGGGTCAAAGGAGGAGGGAGAGACACTTGCAGGGCGCGCTCCCCGATGGAAGCATTAGTCGATCAATTGGTGAAAGACGATAATGTATTCGTTCGACCTCGGAAGGATTCCGCGAACCGGTGTACAAGCCTTTTTGTAACCCTCGAGCAAACGCGTCGTTTGACAGCGCAATACCACACAGTACTACAAGTGCACTCGACCTACAAGACGAACAATTACACGATGCCACTTATGCATATTGTCGGACTGACTGCGACAAACCAATCTTTCTCCATGGGATTCTGCTTTCTTTCCCAAGAGAAGCAAAATGATTACGAATGGGCGATAAAACAATTTAAGGACGCCTTCCCCTCGATCCGACCCCACGTTTTTATCACGGACAAGGAAGATGCGCTGATTACTGCAATTGAGACCGAGTACCCGGATTCTCATCGGCTTCTGTGGGCCTGGCACATAAAAAAACTTGAGGCGCGTCACAAGAGGTCCTTTTATCCAGGAGGGATGGAAGGAATTCATGAAGAAATGGGAACAGGTGTGTCATTCTTACAATGAAGGAGCAATTTGGTGCACGCTAACCGTAAGGAATGGGAAAACAGTTGTGTCAGGTCTACGATGAAGAGAAACATGATGTGCGCTGGACAGAGCTCAGAGAACAGATCCTAAACGAGGTCGCAACGTATGTTGAAACAACCAGGATGCCTCACAAACGAATGTATGCTACACCGTGGCCTCGATACGTTCGTCATCTCGGCCATCTCACAACATCCAGGGTGGAGGGATGTCATGCCTCACTCAAGGGGTGGATTGGCACCTCGATCATGGATATTTTTGGCGTTTTGAAGTGTATCGAGAAACATGTGGAAAGGCAAGTCACTGCTATCGACTCAACCTTCCAGAAAGAATTGCATTTGGATACGATATTCCTGTTCGACAAACCTTTCTTCGACCGCGTCCGAAGGAGAGTGTCCTGTTATGCTCTGCGGATTGTTTACCAGCAGTTGGTTGAAGCGAACAAAACCAAGGAGAACAACGAACCATGCAAGTTCCTAATAATGAAGAACACACTTGGATTGCCTTGCAAGCATGTCATCCGTTCGCTGTTGGAGGCTAAGGAGCTGCTTACCACGGAGATTTTCCACGCGCATTGGCTCCTTGAACACGATGATGGAAAACCACACACAGACCCTTATCCAATCCTACCGCCCCCAATGCAGCGTACCAAAGGCAGCACTAAAGATGCGGAAAATAAAGCGAACTGGTGTCACCAAAAGTTCCACCCGAAGAGATCCGTCGGCATTTGAAAGAACCGAGCGAGTCGTTGCGCAGGAAAATGGATGGCGCATATGCAGATGGTGCAAACAGGCAGCGGGACACAACAAGAGTACCTGTCCTGAAATATTGAACGGAGCGTCGCCGTTGCCAAAGAAGAGGAATGTACCATCCACGTCAAGTCCCATACCCATAACGATTGCGCAGACGACACCCGTGCATTCATTTACGACAAAACTTCTTGTGGCAATTTCCCATGCCACTGCATTGTTAATGCAACAACAACAACCCTCAACACAAACTACATCTGAAGGGCGCCGTGCTGCTGTCAGTTCACACCCGCTCCTGCGATTTCCACGGCCATCCCCGCCGCCACCGCCGCTTCCCCCATCATCTGATTGAAGTGGTGTGTCTGCCACTACTTTCTACCTATACTTTACGTGAGAGAATTCAAACAGAACATTGGGTGTCGTCTTTTACTCTGCGCTTATGGTTGCCGACAAGGTGAAGTGTTTTCTCGAAGTCAGCGATACCTGGCCATGAATCGCATTATGACGCTCTGATGGTAGCGGATCATACGAGATTGTTGCGGCCGACATTGGTACGCGTGACAGCAAGATTGTAATCCACTTGAAGAACTCGTGGAGGAAGTTTGGTACGAAATCCAAGGTTGAGTCAAGTGCCGACGCACTTGCTGGAACTTAGCGCGTTCTGCTTCTACTCGCCGCTCAAGTCTTTTAGTATTTTGCTGACCGAGACACAAGATGACAAAGTTGGATGGACAGGTGACATTCGCGAGTGTATGGACCGACATATTTGTGGTACGACTCATTCACGTCGCACTAGCCTTCGTTCGGAGCTACTAATGGAAAATGACGACGATTTCTCCAGTAGCTGCGAGCTGCAGAGTAGCGCAACGACACGGACATTATCATCCTCCACATAAGTATCCAGTGACTTCATGAGCGCTTGCGTGGCCCAACCAAGAGCAGCACAGGTCGTTGACTAGTCTAGGCGAGAAAATCAATTCTTCCAACCCACCACCAACGTGAGCTCCCTGCGTGTCCAAGTGACAAAGCGCCATGTCGTAAATCTGGTCAATCTTGACACGTAGCTCCTTGGCAAGAAGCTGGTAGCAGCACCGACGCGTGTTTCGAGTTGTTCTCGTCTTTGCCATCTGTCGTGATCTCCAGCTCAGCACGAGCAGCCAAAGCTAAAACGGGACGTAGGTGCGTCTCGTTCTTGAATTTCAAGCCTTCTCCGACGTTACGGACCAAGTGGATCGCAAGCGTTGGGATCCGTAGAATCGGGCGGTTTCTCAACCGTAGCTTCGACTGGAAGCTCGTGTCACGCTCCCGCACAATCACGCGGCCTGCGAGACCTAAATCATGATCAAAACCACGTGTGGAACAGGCCGCGACCGTACGTCTCGACGCCCACCTGAAACGAGCCCTGCGACTCGATATTCGAGACAGGTTTAAACTTAAGCCATGGGCGGTCCGTGTGCGTGCTGCCATTGAAGTGGAAGCCGTTGCCGCGCTGGTATTTTCCGCCGAGTGCAAACGCGACGATGGCGTACTGGTTGCGCGTCGCATAGTACTTGCCGTTCGGCTGGATGGAAGTCTTGCCACGAGTCTTCCGCACGCATTTGGTTGAAGCCGGCGTTTGGGAGCGCCGGAACGGTCTCGCCCACGGCATGGAATGGAGACGGACTTTTGGTCACAAACTCTTAAGAACAAGAGGACGGTCTGCGGCGTGCGCGGGGACAAACTCAGCTTCGTCATTGCGAAAACAAAAGAGTGAGGGGCTTGTGTTCAACATTTGCTATAAACAATTCGGTTCATGCATCTAAGGGGTTTACCCCGTTCTACGTGAACGGATTAGTCAATCCACGGCCGCTGAAAACATTGAAAGATGTGCCGATCATGTGTGACCGCCCCGTCTCAGCCGATCATGGTGAATTTGGTGTGATTCCTATCGATGATCAAGTTTGCTACCACGAGGGTGGAGAATTGTTCTTCGAAGAACTGTAGGGTGGCCACTCGTTTCTGCTTGACAGAGAGAGGTCGCCGTTCATCGTCGTGCCATCGCTTACTAATATGTCTGTTGCTTTCAAACTCGGTGCTGAACAGATTATGTGGATCGCTCGTCTGCGGCAATTGTTCAAGACGACGCTGGATAATGTCGTACAGCTCTAGCACAAAGGCGTCGCGCTTCTGCGACGGTGCTCGCGACGGATCCGACGTACGTCCCGTCCATCGACCGGGTCAAAGGCCTCGTCTACCTGGACGCCCTGCGCGAGCTCTTGCGCTTGCAGCCGCCCGTCCCCTTTACCCTGCGCGAGTGTATCCACGATACTGTCCTGTCCGACGGGACGTTTGTCCCGAGAGGGACCATGACCTCGTTGATAGGAGAGCAAGATCCGCCCGCAGGCGCCGTTCCTGCCCCACGCTTCAACCAGCGCTTGCATTGCCAGAGCCACACGGGCTGCTGCAGGCGATTGGCTACAATGTACTGGGCGTCGTCGAGACTGTCCAAGGCATCGGTGACAAGATGGTTTTTTACCATTTTCTCGAATTCTATTGGTCGAAAGTGACATGGGGTGTTCCGGTAGCGTGGAGGGCATCTTACATAAGTGATTTTTTTTGTGTAGGACCATAACTTCCTAACTTCATCTTTAACGTGATTAGTCGAACTCACCTTCCGCTGACCACTTGATGGATGGTTTTTACCTCCGCTGCGTTTCCTACAGGTAATCCGGCCAGTCTGATTGATGATTCGGGACATAAACATGCTGATAATTGCTTGTGGAATCTGTTCGTCATCACTCATACCTGCCTTTCTTTACGACGCGCCCATACCTTCAGCTCCAATAGCCGTACTGCGGGCGCAACTTGCAAACAACACAAACTAGAGCAACAATGCGAAGTAAAAATGAAAAAAAGAAACTTTATTTCTCCACTTTAACTCCACTATCGATATCTAGACAAAGAAAACGTGATCAAAGACAATTCCAAGTTTCACAAACTACACTTTCCAAACTCCAAGTCGTACTCGCAACCGATCGTGTACTTTTGTTCTAGAAGGAAAAATCAGAAATGATTATATTAGAGTTAAGTCTAAGCTTAATCTAACAAAATGTATACATACGATTTGTTCTACCCAAAAAAAATTGAGTATTACCCAATTTGTCCTTGCTGAAAAGTCGAAATGACTCAAAATCGTCCGTCTCGCATAGCGCGCGGAGGGCGGGTCCTTTCAACACGCCTTGTCGACTTTCCAGCGAAACGAATTTACTTGCTTTCCATCGCACTTAAACCCAGTCCTTGCTTCATGCTTTTTAATCTCGTAGCATTGAGTGCCATCGTAAAAATATATGCTAGCATGCTTTCACTCGGTTCATATTCCACGTTTATCAATCCATCACGCCCTTTAGAAACAAGAAGCTTCACACGAACATCAATGTGCTTTGACTTTGCAGTCTTACTGTCTTCATTTACCGTCTTGATAGCAGCTTCATTTTCGCACTTTAGTTTCATAGGTAGTTTAACCGAAATTCTAATTTCCATGCCCATCTTTTCATCCCAATCATTTCACATTCCACCACCGAAGCTGCATATATTTCAGCTACCATAGTTGACAGCGACACGCACGCCTGTCGTTTTCATATCAACTGAATACCGATTCTATCCATTTAGCGTCAGTCCACCACTTATTGATTTCCTATCGGACCTCGATCCAGGAAAATCCACATCACAATAACCACTTAACGTGATCTCATTCCAATTGTTTCCTTTCAGTTTTGTATCTATCTCCATTCGTAATTTCAGCTCCTGCGTGCATTTAAGGAACCGTCGAATTTTCTTCGCCAGGTTCCAGTCAAGCATCGTTGGGGCATGCGCCCTGCGCGTTGCTTTATGAACGGCAAAATCTATGTTCTCGTGCAGCGCGCAATCCACAGTAGGATTTCCGTAAGCGATTGAAAATCCTTGATTGTAGGCTTTCCAGTCTTGTCATCACCATTCAAACGCTGTTGCTCCTTGATCGTCTCGTTTTCGTAGTCAGTACTTATCGGTACTTGAGTTCCATTTGCATCTTGCATCTTGTATCTCACAAGCAAGTCTTGTATCCTGGCTTGTTGATCCAGATAGTATCCATGCCCTTAGTCATACATCACGCGCATTCCTAGGAATTTTGAGACCTTTCCGAGATTCTTAATCTCTAATTCTTTCATATCTTGAAAAAAATCCTGCATGCACTCCATGTCAGTTCCCGTAACGAGTAGGTCATCTACGCAAACTCCAACGACCACCACTGTTTCATTAACCTTCTTGTGATACAAAAAAACATCCGTGAAACTTTGACCGTAGCCATGGTCCAACAATTTTCCATGAAGCAGGCGATTCCATTGCCTGCCTGCCCGCTTCAATCCGTAACGAGTTTTCTTTAGTTTTAATACCACTCTTCTCATGTTTTCCGCTTGCAATTCGCTCAGGTTTTTTTCGTTTATTTCCATCCCACTTGGTACTTAAAGATAAATCCCATGATCATTCTCTAGTATACATTTGATATCACCGTGAATTGCATTGACGTTCCATTTCCTAGCCAAAGCCAAGATAAATTTCACTGTTTACATCTCCATTACTGCGGTGAATTTAAGCTCGTAGTCCACCCCGAAACGCTGATCGTTCCGGCAGGCTACCAATCTACCAATCTCGCCTTGTATCGTTCCAAGTCCCCGTTCGCATCCGTCTTGGTTTTGAAGACCCACTTGGTATGCAGTGGCTTAGCATCATCTGGTTTCTTCACGACCTCCCATACGTAATTGTTCTCCAATGCAATAATTTCATCTTTGATAGCCTCCATCCATTTATCCTTATCCTCACGGTTAATTGCGTCCCTGTAACTCTTGTGATCACCTTCAATCAGCATGTTTACTTCTTTCCTTGCGTCAGCGTCGCGAATGCTTTCTTCTTTC
The DNA here is from genome assembly GCA_026184515.1 of Peronosclerospora sorghi. NCBI lineage: Eukaryota > Oomycota > Peronosporomycetes > Peronosporales > Peronosporaceae > Peronosclerospora > Peronosclerospora sorghi. Next base: position 4,427,926 of record CM047589.1, on the reverse strand, counting down.
TACCCAGCAGCCTTTTTCTCCATATACCGACGCGTCAAGTGTCTCTCACGGGTCCAACGCGGTTTTTTCTTCTTTTATCTTTCTTCTTGCGTTCTTCACCGGATTTTCGGCCTCTGAAGTGTTCTTCATGCCTTGGTTTCTTCGATAGGCGCTCTTGCAGCTCCTTCTATTTCTGCGCTTCCACATACCAACGTACTTTCATCGTTTTCGCTTGAAAAAAGGTCCTTAAGTTGCCGGTTTTGAGTCTCGCTCAAAGCTTCCACGTTCTTCACGTGCTGCGCATCCGTTACTTTGTTGTCACGCTTGAGGTAAACTTTATATCTCTTCGTTTCCTTGATCTTGCCAATGATTGTGCCTATTTGCGCAGGATGACTCAAAGTATTTGTTCCTGGGTTCCTGTACACCGTACACAGGGAACCGAACGTAACAATTCTCCGAGATTCAGCTTGACACGAGTCCGCACTTCTAGTGGCGACATTTTCTGGAAATTCGCACTTGCACGGGTCCGGTTTAGCACGTAGGCTGCGTATTTCGCTGCATCAACCCAAAACAATAGGTTTATGCCATTCGCAAACAGCGTGCACCGGGCCATATTCATCACGGTCCGATGAATGCGCTCAGCCTTGCCATTGCTCGCTTGGTTTCCGACTTCGCTGAATCGCCTGGATATTCCTGTACTGCTGCAAAAATAATCAGGAGTCTTGTACTCTGCACCTCCATCTGTCCTCAATACGTGTATCCTACACTTGAATCTTTTTTCAAAAAACGCGAGGAAATCCTCGAATTTCTTTGCCGCCTTGTCCTTAGTTTTAGCCAAGAACATTCGCACGTAGTTGCTCTTGTAGTCCATGAAATTTACCAAATACCGGTTGCCCATCGGATCTTTCGGTGTTATCGGGGCCTTGAGGTCCGAGCAGACAACTCCACCGATTCTGTCAATCGGCGCGTGCTCACCGGTGTCCGTAGGCTGACTATTTTTTCCTTGTTTCCCTTGCACGCACGTCACACAGTTTCTTCGCGTAAAATCTGTAATTCTTACTCCATATCTTGGGTCTTTTGCCAGCGCAATTATCGCTTCATATGTTAGATTTCCCATCCTAGAGTAGAAGCGCATAAGCGTTCCACTTTGGACATCTTTATCAACCAAAAAGTTGGTGTCGTTTGCTTCTGCAACTGCCATTACGATATCATCAAACTTGTTTCTTGGACGATCAATTCTTCCTTCAATCGTCAGCACGTTGTTGTCCATTTTGACGTAAACGATACCCTCCCCGGTATCTTGTTTCACAAGCGCTATGTTTCCATCAATATAGGATAGGATACATCCTTTTTCTTCCATAACTTCGTAAGAAAAAATGTTTCGCGTGATACTTTCCACGTAAAAGACGTCCGTTATCTTCAGTAACGACTCCTTCTTTCCACACGTCACATAAATATATAGTGAACCTTTCCTGTTGATCTCCAATTTCTGTCCGTCCACTTGGTAGCAGACTCCGGACACGATCTCAATATCGGTCATGCAGCTCAGATCGTACGTAAGGTGCATGCTCGCGCTACTATCAAGAATCCATTTATTTTTACTTGATTCAATTGTTTGCCTTGACACCATAAGCGCGTAGTCTTCCTGTCTTGGCTTTCTTTAGAGAATTCCATTTTCGTCATGTCCTTCCTCGCCACATGCATAACAAGTCCTTTTCTTTAACGTCTTCTTACTTTTTGGCGCGACCATATTCACAATGTCACCATGGTCTTTTATCGTCGTAATCTACGGCTTAGGCAAACTGACATAGTTTTTCCGCCTGCCTCAAGTATTCAGGCCTTGTATGATCGTATTTGGAGATGCGTATTTGCCTCATCTCCAGTGCTGCGTGATCAATCACGTTGTTTTGCACCCACGATACACAGTTTAATCCAACGGCTTCTGCAAGCAATAGCAGTCAGGTCCAGATAATGATCTGAACATGATCTGCTAGGACTCCTCTTGCATGTCAAAAACTTCATCCCTTGCGCCGTCACGTACAAAAGGGAAGGTGTCTCACACCACCACCCTTCCAGTTGCAGATTATAGTAGGACTCTGCTGGGCCGACCTAATAATGTCCGAGCAGGTCCACCTTTACGTCCTCGGGTCATTGTTACCCGCACGCTGCTTCCGCGACGCTAATTTTCCTCAAAACTTTCCTTCCCCAGGCTTGAAATCCTGAGCCCAGACCCTTGTAAGTTTCCTTGCCTTCGAACGGCCTTATTTGAAGCTTCTTGTCCTTTTGTGAGGGGATTCTTATCATACCAAACACCCGCCCTTGCACGTTTCCGTGCCCAGCATACACATTTTTTGTAGTTGGTTTACGTTCTGTCGCTTTTCAGAACTCTGGCTTTCAATGAACACCTTAAGTTGTGGTGAAGATTCTCCTCGAGAAGAGAATGTCGACTATTCCCCTTCCGATATCTCGGAGGAGGGTGCCCTAGGGGATAGCTCCCCTGAGGAGGCTTCTGCATGGTCGTTTCTTCTCCACCTTCTTTTTCTTACCGGCGTGGCAGATGTCTTCGAAACTCTGTCTGCCCTGAAATCCCGTAAGAAAAGCTCTTTTGTCTTCTGCGCTGTCACCGAGCGAAGCCATGCTCATCTTCATGCCTACTTTTGGTGCTTGCACCATGTTTTTTTTTCTTTGAGTTCTCCTTGCTCTTCGAACTTCTATCTTGTCCAGTCGATCGATGACAGATGCTAGCATCTTTTGCATAATACCCGGCTCTTGATTGTTTTCCTTCCGGCTTGACTTTCTCTTTCAAACTATCCCGACCCTGGTTGGGCTTATAACCTGTTCGTGATCACTCATACGTGCCTTGCCTTCTTACGACGCGCCCCGACTCCAGCTCCAATAGCCGTACCGCGGGCGCGACTTGCAAACAACACAAACTAGAGCAACAATGCGAAGTAAAAATGAAAAAAAAGAAACTTTATTTCTCCACTTTAACTCCACTATCGATATCTAGACAAAGAAAACGTGATCAAAGACAATTCCAAGTTCACAAACTCCACTTTCCAAACTCCAAGTCGTACTCGCAACCGATCGTGTACTTTTGTTCTAGAAGGAAAAATCAGAAATGATTATGTTAGAGTTAAGCCTACACTGAATCTAACAAAATGTATACATACGATTTGGTCTACCCAAAATAATTGAGTATTACCCAATTTGGCCTTGCTGAAAAGTCGCAATGACTCAAAATCGTCCGTCTCGCATAGCGCGCGGAGGGCGGGTCCTTTGAACAGAATCTGCGACGAGCGCTTGCTCCAATCGATGGCTAAGTATTCCAATACGATACCTTGTGCCACCGATCAGCAATGCAGCCTGCGGTGCTGGGCGGATCGCCATATCTTGCTAGCCTCATCCAACGTTTGATCTATTCCGTCCGCCAATCAGAAGTATGTATAGGTCTCGTAATCGTGTCCTCGTATGAGTACAGTTCTTATCGGCTTGAATCGGCCTCCAGATTGTGTTAAGGCTCGCCAGTTTTCTCTCCACTTTAACTCTAAACTGTAACATCATAACCATTTCTCGGAGATTGTCAATAGGTAAACGGGACCGTAGACGTCTTTACGTCGAATATTGTTCACCAGTTAGGACCTCGCGTGTGCAAGAGTTTAGGCGCGATGGACGCCACGCGACACAATGTCTCCACATGAGCTGTCTTTATAGAAACGGAAAGTATATTATGTACAGTTACAAAAATCAAATATATTAAGGAAAATCTATAAATGCGCCCCCCAAATGAGAATTTCGAATATTTTTTCACAAAAAGTTATCCTTTTTTCGAGGAATGATAAATCCACTGGCAAATGAGAGTAAATCCACTGACTGTGACTCATAAAAAATAATGTGACCTAAAAAGGAAATATCAACTTAGAATAAGTCTGTCTAGTCTTTGATTTTGACTTAGGGAATTATTATTTCCACACCACAAAATTGTTATTTCCACACATCCCATACTATATATAAAGTGGGTACAAAAAACAACTCAGATCTTTAGCTTGTTAATTCGTCGCACGATGCCAACTCTCTACGTGGGAACCTACACGCGAAAAGAAGGCCATGTGGACGGCCATGCAAAAGGGATTTATGCCTACTCGTTTGACGGCCGTACAGGTGCGCTCGAGCTGCTTAAGGTGACGGAAGGAGCGGGTATTAATCCTTCGTACGTGTTGGGCACCGAGTCGATGCTGTATGCTGTCAACTAGTGCAATGAAGCCTCCGCGCTTCGTCCTGGCCACGAGACAGGTTTCGTCACTGTATCCGGTGCGTATACGCACGGTGCGGCTAGCGCACAGAGGAAGGCTTTCCTTAAAGCGGCGTTCGCCGCTACTTAGCCGATACGTCCTTATTAAGGGCTTAGTAGGAGAGAGCTCTCCTACTCGGGGCCAAGATTCCCGGGTTAGTTTACTCTAGCCTGTACTAGTGCCTTAACGACAAGGCTCCCTTACAAAGGGTGTAGCTAAGGGGAGGGCTCCCCTTACGCTACGGCACTCACTACACGCACGACCGGTCGAGGTCGTGCGTCTGTACTAAGGAGTGAAAGTAAAACTGAATATATTTAATATGTAATTATTTAAACTAATATAAACTATATGTAACACTAAGTAGAATATTCCTAATTCGTACCTAGCTAAAATGTAGTGTACACACCTGTGTACTGGCACGTGGAGGGCTGACACACCACCGCAAGGGCCCATGCCCTGATTGGTTAAAATAACCAAAGGTTCGAAACCTTTCAACCCGGCCAATACTGGCCTCAACCGTGGTGTACTCATGTACACCAACACTCAGTGTTACCCGAATGTAACCCCGTTACATCCTCCCCCATCAAGACTATTGCTTACGCAATAATCAAAATTTTGTTGGAGAACTCCAACGCCAGTTCCCCTGGCTATCCATATGAACACCTCTAGTGGTGCTATGGCGTCTCCTCTAGAAGAGGTAGACTACTCCGAAAACTCGGACGTGGATGCCTTTGGGGATACCTCCCCAATGGTGAGCCGCTCCGACAGCGCCGAACGGCGTTGTCTGCAGCCTAATCCCTTCCCCATACGAAAGGAAAATGCACTAACCAGTGCGGCACCCCTGCCCGTATCGGATGATACATCCGAATCGTTAAGGCGATCTTCACCAATGAGCTGGGCGCAGCTCAAGACTCCCAACTTGCCGCACAGGCACTAAGGGCTGCGTTGCGCGCCCCCAAACCCCCGTCAAGGGCGGCTTATAATTTCGATGGTCCCCGTGACCTTCAAAATGGGCCAGGCGTTTGGTAAGGACTAGTCTAGCGTCCTATACCCCTGGCCCCGCGGCTGAACAGCCGTACCAACGCGAACGCCGTGAGAAACTCCGGCAACAACTGCTTACACAAAAGCAGTTCACTAGAGTCTCGTACCGAGAGCGCTTAAACAGGCAGGCACAAGGTGCCCCTGTTGAGAACCTCCGCGAGGTTCCTTTCGTTCTTTCTCCGGGAGAAAGTGCCGATGACGCAGAGAAGAAGTTCCGCGCTTGGACGGAAGGGGAGAAGCTTCTCCCCAGATTCGATGAGCTGCATGACAGCTATTCCCGTCGAGACATTTGGGTGGAGAGGGTGTTGCGCCTTACATTTTCCAAAGCTAAGGCGATGGAGCAACTACGTGCTCCGTATCGCACGCGTTACGCCAGCGCCCCTGTCTCCACCCTGGTGTCCGGAGACAGTGTGGTCGCCACATCTGCCTCCGGCCAACTCCCACTTATTGGGAGTGAAGAGGCTTCTCATGCCCCTCTGGTCGTTGACCTACAGCGGGATTCTCCCGCTCAAAAGCGTCAACGACGTCGCTGCAATCCTTCCGTAGGGGAGTCTCGAACTACCACGAACTCTGTGAGTGTGCATAACCTTTCCACTTTACCAGATACTGGGTTTGACACCGATAATGGCGCCGCGCCATCAGCCGCTCCACATGAAAGTGTGGAGTACTCTCCGCATCGAGCGTTGGAGGAGTATGTCGCACAATTGCGACGTGAGATTCGCGCGCGCTGTGATCGACACAGCCTTCGCACCCATGATCTCCACGAGGGGATCCGCGATGAGCGGGATGCCACTGATCGCTTCGAGAGGCGGCTTGCCTCTCTCGAGACGACCGTTGAGGAGCTTCGTGGTCGCATTTTAGCCCTTTCGGGCTTCCTTCGCCCTGAGGTGCCTTACGGCTATCCGCCTTTCCACCCTCCTCCAGGAGGGGCCCCGCCTCCGGGTCCTGGTATGGTTTAAGCATACCGACATAAAAGGTTGTATGCGTACGCATCGCCTTCGGGATGTCTAAGGTGTACGACAAGCCCTTTCGGGATAACACCTTAAAGGGGTCCACAAACCTGGGGCGCAGTTTATTGCGCAACACATTTGAAACTGCATGTGTAAGATTTTTAGCGTTTAATAAAACACTTTCTCCTACTCTGTATACTTTTTTGTTACGCCGTCCCTTTCGGTCAGCTTGCTCCTTCTGCTTGTCTTGGCTGTCCGCCATGGCATCGCAGACGTGTCGTAAGACACTAAGGCGCGTCGATAAAAACTTATCGATGTGCTTTCGCACATATACAGGGCTGACATCGGGGAATACTCCCCCCTCAATCCCTGGGCTACGCACACGTGGCATTAACGGAACCCTCGGATTCACCAATCCGTTCACGTAAAACGGGGTAAACCCCGTAGATGCATGTATCGAACTGTTGATAGCAAATTCAACCATCGGAAGAATCTCACTCCAACTCTTTGGAGAATCCGGACATAAACTCCGGAAAATAGCCTCCACAACACGATTAACGCGTTCCGTCTGACCGTCCGTCTGCGGATGATCCGCAGTGGACATGAGGAGCTTGGTGCCTAGCACCTTAAACAACGCTCCCCAGAATTGTCCCGTAAAACGGGGATCCCGATCCGCCACAACGGAATCGGGTAGACCATGTTGTCGAAAGACACGGTCTAGGAACACTTTTGCTGTTCCTTGTCCATCTATGGACTCTGGCACCGCCGCCAGGTGAGCCATCTTGCTCAAACGGTCTACAAAGACCAATATGCCGGTGTTCCCGGCCTTATCTTTCGGAAAACCGAAGATAAAATCCATGCTAATGGATTTCCAACACTCCGTTGGAACCGATAATCTCGCCAAAGACGCAGCTGAACTTGCAGAGGGTTTAACCCTCTGACACGTCTCACAGGTGCGTATATACGCACCGACCCACTTATACATATTGGGCAACCAATACAAAGCGCTTAAAGCGCTGTAGGTCTTATCCCGACCTAAATGACCCCCGGTAGGGGCGTCATGTGCCTCAAAGAGGACTCTATACCTCAGTTCCTCATCATGAGGAACAACCATCCGCGGAGTGTCCTCCGCTCTCGTGCTATAAAATAGCAGACCGTCACAGTAACTGTAACAGTGTAACCGAGCTCTAGCTCGACTTGACAGGGTTGGCTCAGACGAGCCGAGACCCTTTTCACCCAACGCGCTGATAAGCGCCGTACACTGTGGGTCTTTCTCATACGCCTGGCGTATGAGATCCACCACAGACGTGGTGACGAATGTCGCTTGAGCGAGCTCGTAATCGGGACGACGCGACAACGCGTCTGCAAGCACGTTCTGTTTGCCAGGTTTATACTTAACCTCAAAGTTGTACTCCGCAAAGAAGGAGAGTCCTTACGGACAGCGACAAAGTCGCCTCGAGAGATGAGGCGACTTTGTCGCTGTCCGTAAGGACGCGTGGTCAGTATAAACCACGAACGGCTTTGAGCCGAGTAGGTGAACCCTAGATTTGACAAGAGCATACTTCATTTCCAGTAGATCCTTTTCATGAACGGGATAATTCCGTTCTGAAGCTTTAAGCTGCCTCGACGCAAACGCAATTACGCGTTCCCTTCCTGCATCGTCTGCTTGTAACAAAGCACATCCGATTGCGAAATCAGAGGCGTCCCAGACGACACTAAATGGTTTCCCAGAGTCTGGGAGAGCAAGAACGGGAGATTTTAACAAGCTTCCCTTAACCGCTTCAAAAGCGTTTTGGTGTTCAGCTTCCCAACACCAATCAACATCCTTCTTAAGAAGGTCGGTCAATGGCTTCGCCATTTTAGCGTAGTTCTCGCTGTACTTGTGGAGATAGTTGGCTAATCCTACCCACTTCCGTAAATCTCTAAGATTTACAGACTAAGGCCACTCCACAATGGCTTTCACCTTCGCGGGATCCGCCCGCACTCCATCCTTACCGATGAAGCATCCGAGGAAAGGAATTTCCTCAGCACCAAAGATACACTTGGATGCGTTTGCATATAACTTATGCTCTCGCATACATTCGAGCACTGCTCGAAGGTGTATCAGATGCTTCTGAGCATCAGACGAGTCGCCTTCCGCACTACTATGGACGAATATATCGTCGAAGTACGTCTGAGCGTACTTCCTATGAGGGCGGAAGAGTTGAGTCACCAAGCGATTGAAAGTCGCTGGCGCATTTGAAAGACCTTGTGGCATAACAAGCCACTCCCACAGCATGCCACTAGGCGTGCTAACCGCTGTCAGCGGAATATCGGATGCTCGCATGAGCACCTGATAATACCCGTCCACCAGATCTAAGGCACTGTACACAGTACAGCCCGCCATATTGTTCTGGAGGACATCCTTCCGAGGAATCGGAGTCTGCATGGGTACAGTAGATGAATTCAGCTTGTTATACGCATGCACAATGCGCCACTTTCCGTTCGGTTTAAGAACACAAAAAGTGGGAGATGAGTGAGGAGACTGCTCTCCCGTACCATCCCTGCCTCTTCTTTCCCCTTGAAGAATGCGTCGATGACGTCGCATTGTTCCTTGGGGAGAGGCCACTGCCTAGTGACGCAATATTTGGTTCCAGGAACCAAATCAATTTCATGTCGGACTCCCCGATCCGGTGGTAACCCCATCGGCGGGTTGTCACTAATGACATCTCCAAATTCCTTTAATAAGGAATGGTAAGGGTCCTCAGGATCCGCGAGGATCTTGAGGCCGCTTCGGGCATTTAATGCCTGTTTGGTTTTCACCAAAACTGACTCGTCCATCGTGGATGAGGAGTTCAACTCCTCTTCCGGACGCAACACGACAACCTCGTCGATTTCATCTGCTTTCAAAGCAGTCTCAAAGTCGTTGAAGGACATCTCCTCCAACGACAACAGTTCGCCTACCCCAGGCAACCGTTCCAGGCTTATGCCTTCTGTGACAACACCTGTCACACTATTCAGCATCCTGTAGGACTGCTGACTACTGGCCTCGGGACTCATCCCGAGACCCAGATGGGGGGAGTCAATTGCCCCATCTACTGGAAGCGCCACGCGCCTATCCACAGAGGTATATACCTCTACCACCGGTGACTCGCCGGTCTCACCTATAACGGCGTAATCGGAATGATTTCCGACGTGTTAAAGAGACGAACTCCGGGTCTCATCGCTTGGAAGCGCCTCGCGCTTAACCACAGGGGTCTCTACCCCTACCACTGGAGTTAACACAGGTAGCTCACCAGTCTCGCCTATAACGGCGTGGTCGGAATCATTTCCGACGTGCAAAAGAGACGAACTACGGGTCTCTTTGTGTGGAAGCGCCTCGCTCTTAACCACAGGGGTCTCTACCCCTACCACTGGAGTTACCACAGG